>VWZI01006779.1:185702-233992 GCA_013396835.1 Psilopogon haemacephalus
AAAAAAAAAAAAAAAGACATCATGGAAGTCCTTTCATGGAAAGCTTCCTCTGTCTATTAAACTAAAAAAAGACAAGGCAGCCATCACTTGTCTTCACTGGACATTCCATATCCCTGATTAAAGAGTTTACAGACTTTTTTTTCCCTTCCATTTACAAAAGGGGGCCTAAACCTGAGGTATATTTTCTGAGAAGCTTTTTATCCAAATATTTGGGTTTTCAAGGAGAATAAAATATGTGTGTAATACTCAGAGACACATATGATAAAGACTTCTGGAAACATCTTGTATTAACTAATTGCAGAAGCTGCCACTCATCCTAACTGCTGGCCTTTAGCAAACGTTCTCAATGACAACTCCACAAGCCACAACCAGGAGTCACAACTGGCATGTGATCTATAAGAAATCTCTGCTCCAGATTTTCTATATGCCTGCACATACATTTCAACAGTAAACTGAAAGGAAAGATAAAATAAAATAAAATAAAATAAGATAAAATAAAGTAAAATAAAATACCACCTTTTTTCAAGGCTGGAGAACGCTAATCTGCACAATTAATCCTCATATGGAAGCCCTTCCATCTATCACAGAATCATAGAATAGTTTTGGTTGGAAGGGACCTCAAAGATCATCTAGTTCTAACCCCCCGCCCTAGGTAGGGACACCTCCCACTAGAACAGGTCACCTGAGGCCTCATCCAACCTGGCCTTGAACACCTCTAGGGAGGGAGCATCTACAACTTCCCTATGCAACCCATTCCAGTGTCTCACCGCACTCACTGTAAAGAACTTACTTCTAACATCTATTTTGAATCTCTCTTCTTACAGTATAAACCTGTTACCCCTCATCCTGTCTATTTACAAGACCTTGTCAATACTCCCTCCCCAGCCTTCCTGTGGGCCCCCTTCAGACACTGGAAAGTTACTGTAAGGTCTTCTCAAAGCCTTCTCTTCTGCAGGCTGAAGAGCCCAAACTCTCTCAGCCTGTCCTCATAGCAGAGGTGCTCCAGCCCTCTGAGCATCTTTGTGGCCCTCCTCTGGACTCTTTCCAACAGTTCCATGTCCTTCCTGTGTTGGGGTCTCCAGAACTACACACAGTACTCCAGGTGGAGTCTGAGAGCAGAGTAAAGAGGGAGAATCCCCTCCCTTGCCCTGCTTACCACACTTCTCTTGATGTAGCCTAGGACACAGTTGCTGTCTGGGCTGAACACACACACTATTGGCTCATGTTGAGCTTTTCACCAACCCAGACCCCCAGGTCCTTTTCCTCAGTGCTGCTCTGCAGCTATTCACCACCCAGCCTGGATTTGTGCTTGGGATTGTGCCAACCTAGGTGCATCTTGAGTTTGGCCTGGGCACACCTCTCCAGCCTGTCCAGGTCATACATACTGCCACTTTCCAAATGCCTTCCATTTCTAATACAGCATCCTAATGTTAAGGGAATCAGAAGTGACCACAGTAGTCAATAGGTAGACTAACAGCCCTACAAATGCTGTACTTGGCACTATTCCCTGTATCTAGGGGAATCTCTTAGGGATTAGTAGCAGGGCCAGTACTATTCAATATACTCAGCAGTGACCCAGCAGGTTTGCTGATGAAACAAAACTGAAGGTTGTGCTGCTATTCAGCAAGACCTGGACAGGCTGAAGAGTCAGAGAGGGCAAAATTTAATTAAATACAGGAACAAGTTAGTAGTCTTGCATATGCGAAAGAACAGCCCCACATACCAGTATGGGTTGGGGATGGATCTGTTAGAGAGCCATGTAAGGGAAATGGACCTGGGAGTCCTGATGGACAGAAGGATGACCATGAGGCAGCAATGTGGCCAAGAAGGCCAATGGCATTCCGGGGTGTATTAGAAGGAGCATGGCTAGTTCATTGAGCAAGGTTCTCCTCCCCCTCCCCTCTATCCCAAACACAGTTACACCACATCTGAAGTGTTGTGTCCAGTTCTGGGTCACTCAGTTCAAGAAGGACAGGGCACTGCTTGAAAGAGTACAGTGCAGAAACATAAAGACGCTGAAGGGAGTGGAACATCTCCCTGATGACAAAAAGCTGAGGAAGCTGGGTCTCTAGCTTGGAGGAGACTGAAGAGTGACCTCATTCGTGTTTACAAAGATGTGAAGGGAGGACAGAACCAGGATCTTCTCGATGGTGTCCAGTGATAGAACAAGGGGCAAGAGCGTAGGAGGTTTCACATGAACATGAGGGCACACTTTTTGACTCTGAGGGTGATGAAACACTGGAACAGGCTTCCTAGCAAAGTTGTGGCATTTTGTTATCTGGAGACATTAAAAATCTGCCTGGATGTATTCCTGTGTGATCTACTCTAAGTCATCCTGCTCTTCCAGATGGGTTGAGGTCTTTTCAAACCTGTAACATTCAGTGATGCATTTACATTGTGGCATAACTATATTCTCTTTGTTGGCTACTGCTTTCCAAAATCTTGTTTGATTTGCTCCTCGGTCCTAAGCAAGGAGCTGATGTTTTTCCAAACCTTTTCCAAACAACTGCAGATTGTTAATGGCAATGGTCAAATCTAGGCCCATTGCTTTTAATTTTACCCCATGAGCATCACCACGCATGCATATGCTTTGGTTTCTGTTTGCCACTTTATTGTTCCTTCATATCAGCTTTCCCAGAAACAGTCATAAGAAGTGAAACATCAGAATTACTTGCCACATAATAGATACAAGATAAATCTGACATCATCGCTGATGTTATTAGTTTCAGTATATTAGAGAACACACACTTGAGAGTTCCATACAGGGAAAATACCTAACTCGAATAATTTTTCATTAATTTCATGTGCCTCAAATGGAAAATCTTGTTCTTTACTTCTTTCAGGGTTTTAATATTGGTTTATGACCACTTCTGCTTCACAGTGTTCTACGGATCAGCTGAGCAAATATGACACAGTTTGTCCCCTAGAACATAACTTCATGTGAATATAGGTACAATATTCACTGATATTGCAAATATAGAAAAAACAACTGTGAAGAGATTATTTTATAACTGTTCTGTCACAAGCTTCATGCAGCCAAATTTTGGAGGTTTTTCTTTTCCTCTTACAACAGTCCTGGAAATATCTTTACAGAAAGACCAGCTCATCAATGAATTTCGGGGTGGGGGGGGGGGGGTTAAAAAAAAATAAAGCAGCCTTTCCAAGGCAAAATAATCTCCCTTGATGACTTTGGAGATTTAAAATGGAGTAAAACCTTCAAGCACATTCAGAGGAAACAATCCCTCTATTTCTAGAATGTGTCAGTTGTCTAAATATATTTTTGGAACCTGATGAGTATTTGTATTTGCCTTGTCTTGAAGAGAATTGTATTGCTGCCACGGTTTGAGTTGAACCTGTTGCTGATACTCAATACCATGCTGCTGACAGGCCAGCCACAAAATGAAAGTGCTGGCTGGAGCAAAATATCATGCAGCTTCAAGCTCAGATTGTAATATGAGAGACTTCCTATTCCAGTTCCTGTTCCAGTTTCCAGGTTTGAGGTATTGGGATTTTCTGCTGGTGGGCTGCAGGTTGGTGGTTGGAGGAAAGGAGGCTGCTGGCCTATGCTGCTGCTTCTGCATTTTGCTGCACTTTTCTGAAACTAGACTAGGGTAAATGTGCATCTTATCATTTTGTTATACTCTCTTTAGCTCAAACCAGAGCTTTTGTTTGTTACTTTCCCTCCTATCTATGTGGGGGAGGGAGCTAATGAGAGCAGGCAGTGTTAACCCAGGACAATGGCTTATAAAAACACACTAAAGAATGGCTCAGTTTTATTTCATTGAGGAGTATTGCTGTGCAGTGTAGCATTTCTGAGGTTCTTAGGCTTCACGGACAAGAAGAAAACAGATTTATGACATTGTTAGAATAGACTGATTCTCATGAAGTGTGACAGGGGTTATTTTATAGTACTTCAGTCAGCGCAAAGTGACAGCCAGCCACCTACTGGAACTGGTGCACACAGGCACAAATAACGTGCATACACATGATTCCTGCAGAATGTACATGCACTAATGTAGTCATATTACATCTCTCAAATGCACTCTCCTTGGCACATCGAGACTCTTTATTGGACAGTTGAGATGCTCCATGACAAATTGCCTGTTCTCTGTGCTTACAGCATTTTGCAAATGTAGTCTTGCTGCATTTTCAGTTTTTCTCACCCACATCCTCTTTAATACCTGATAAATCTAGAGACATGAAAAAAAGACCCAACACTTCTCCATTAAAGATCTATGCATGAAATATAATACATTATATAATACATATATTACCATCGGTGTAAAACAGGGGCCATTCCTGATCCACCTCTAATCATAAAAGAAGAAATATGTTTCGACAGAAGCACTGCATACACAGGATATGCTTTGTAACACAGCCAAAAACGTTACCTAGTACAGCATGCTAATTTAGACTAAATCAGAAGACAGTACCCAATTGAGTTGAGTCAGAATAATCTCATCATGAGGGTACAAAATCAGGAGCCAGGCCTCTCCTTGTGGCTTTATCTCAGATTTTTTATGTAACTATGGGTAACTCAGGTCAGAGCTCAAATATGACTGAATTATTAACATTTATTAAGTTACTGTAGGTCTAAGCAGTGATAACTCACAATAACTGCTTGTATTTTCACAGCAACTGAAGGACATGTAACTTGATCCAAATATCTTGGACCTGGGCAGATCTAAGACAGCATTTACTTAATAAAGCTCAGATGACAAGTGGATAACTTCATAAAACAGCATTAAGTTGTTTTTGTTAGGTGCCTATACGTTGAAATAAATTACTGCCTTTAAGCAAGAATGAAGCTACCTGTGGAAGTCTAAGTGGTTCAGCTACTTCCCGTATCTATTATGCAGTCTTGCTTATCTACAATGTGTTGTAAGTTCTTTTTCCCTCAACACAGAAAAAAAATTCTAAGAAACAAGTTACTCTACTTGAGTCAGTCCACACAGTCACCAAGGTCAGGACTTTTTTGTTTGGCTTGGGGGGGTTTGGTTTTTTTTAACTTCAAAGTTAGCATGCAAAGTTCTGATCAGATGCAAATTCATTCTGCCAGGTCAGTTTTCTTTTTTTATTTTTTTTTTTACAAAAGCATTTGTAGGTTACATTTATGTCAGCAGATTTTATGTAAGATATCATCTGTCAGCACCTGTCTTGCTTTCTGCAAGACTGGGTGTCATTTGTCCTCCCACAGGCAGAATAAAAGCACAAAACCAGAGCAAAACACCATGCAGTGTACTTGGTTAAGTCAACAAGATACAGAGAAGGAAACGGGAGGAAACTGGGTTGCACTGAAATGGTTTGTACCATTTTGAGAATTGTCCTTGGGCATGTAAAAGGAGGAGACAAGGTGTGTTTCTTGATTTTAATAACACTTCCATCAACAAGCCACAGGCTCTACATTCAGGTCCTAGCAGAAGCAAGCTGTATGTATGTTTCATCTACACAGCTAATTATTTCATGTTTTAGTAGACAAGTGATAACATCTGCACACTGATCCCAGAAACACTGAGCATTCCCTTTGCCCTGCCTCCCCACCTGTCTCAAAGTTTGAGCTACCAAAAGCCATCAGAACCATTAATCCAAGTATGGGTTAGCTGCCCAACAGGCCAAAGACTCATTTTAAAACTATTTCAGGTCACCAGTTTACATATTGAAGCAGAAGACTGAATCAAAGTAATTGCATGGATTTGGGTGGGGATATCTTCTTCCTCAGCTGGAGCTCTGCATGCTCAGCATTACAATTGTGGCACTTCAACGGGTTCCCTTCAGCCCCAGGACAAGCATTTCAGCTTCACTTTATAATTTGTGTTCTCTGAAGCGCCTATTGTTGCACAGCAGAAGGGAAACGTATGTTACTCCTCCCCTGTGGGCATAACACACAACTTTTCATTAGATCACTACCCAAAACCCTGCATATTCAAGGCTAAAAATCTTGCAAGTGCCAGGTGCTAAATTGAAATGGAATAAAGTCAAGCAGGACACCTCAGACATGGTTCAATTAATTTTTCCTGTTTCACATTTACCATATTCGCTTTCATGCCAGTGGGAGACAAACTACAGATGATGCCAGTATCATCAAGTAACCACCTAACATATATTCAACATATTTCTCACATTCAGATAAAGTACTAGTAACAAGTGATGCTTAACAGGAGGGTTCAACATGAAACTGGAAACTACTATTTCAGAAGACAGCAACATAATGTACAGCCCCAGGGTCAGCTGATGTGTACTACTCAATATTCTGCACTCTAGAGCAGGTTGACCTCATCCATCATGAATAGCAGATGCTCTGGACATTACAACAATGGCCTACCCTCCATGACACAGATCAGGCTGAGGACACTATCCTGCAGCTCATCTATATCCCTGAAGTCACTCCAATGCTCACATCTCCACACACTGTCTGCCTCACAGTTTGTGTTATTAAAGCCATCTTCCATTTTGCATTGCAGATTCGTATTTTTAAGACGAAATATACTACTGGTACTTCTGTCACAACCTCTGGTCTTTCAATGGAGCCAGGCCATTTCCTCACCAACATCACACACTCAGGCAGGTATAACTGGAGAAAAGAGGGTCACACAAATACTTCATCTAGATCCCAACCAGCAACTGAAATGAAAACACGTATTTTCATCCTGAAGACTTCCTGGAGAATTCCCAGTCAAGTGGCCATTCTCACACAACAAGGAGCACTGTGAGGCAGTAGGAGCTGGGTGAACCGTAACACACCAGAGCAATCATTGCCAACATTATTTCCTCAGGTTCCTCTATATCCAGCCTGTAACTTCCTCTGCTTGTGCTCATGGCTTCCAGATGTATGCTAGGCACAATTCTTACAACTTAGGACTTGGGATATCACAGCCACACAATAACTCATAAAATGAGCTATTGACAGAGGTCCTCTACGTCTTAACTCAGAATGCACTAGTTGTGCAATAGTTACTTGTCTCCCTTGAACTGGGGAGTCCAGAACTGGATACAATACTTCAGACTGGCCTCATTATAGCAGAGGGGGAAGATATCCTCCCTCTACCTGCTTGCCACTCTCTTCTTAAATGCACCCTACAATACTGCTGACTCAATGTTAGGTTTTAATCCTTCAAGACTCCCAGGTCTTCCTCCACAGAGCTACTCTCCAGCAGCTCAACCCCTGACCTGTACTGGTGCATGGGGTTTTTTGTCCCCATGTGCAGGACCTTGTGCTTACCCATATTGCACTTCATCATGATCATCTCTGCCCAACTCTCCAGCCTAAGTGTCACTGAACAGCAGCACAGGCTTGCAGCATTATCAGCTGTTCCTCCAAGCTTTCTATCATCAGCAAACTTGCTGAAGATACCTGAATAAAGAGAGTATCTGACAAGTATGTTGAACAAGGCTGAACCTAGTATTGAACTCTGCAGAACACAGCTGGCTACAGGCCTCCAATTAGACTGCATATTAATCACAACCCTCTGAGTTATCTCATTCTGCTGGTTCTCATCCAATTCATGCTTCCTAAGCTTATTTCCCTCCCTCTGTTTCTTTGTCAAAAAGTACTCACATCAAACATGGAAAAAAAAACAAACAAACAAAACAAACAAAACTTAGAAACACACAACAAATCCCACATCCATAAAAATAAAAGCACATGATAATCCATTTCCCTAAATATGCCTATCTTAGTCTCACTTGTCAAGAAAGTCTAGGACAGCATTTGCAAAGCCTGGGCATCAGACCCATCCAATGGGAACATCCCATGCATTTTCAATAGACAGCTCTGAGATCAGGCTTATAAACAGACACTACCCCATTTCCTACCTGCCTACAGATCAAAATTTGAAGCACCTTCCTTTTCCTTCTCATGGATGCCTTTCAGGAGGGACCCTGTTTTTGCCTACCTAGAGATACACACAACGCAGACTCCCAACAGGCCTGTAACCCAGAAAATAAATAAATAAATAAATTCCTCAATCCTTGCCTTCCCCCAGGAAAAACCTCCAGTTAATATGTATATGTTCATACCAGGTATAGTCATTCCTTGGAGGATTGTCCCAGAACTGCTTGGAAAAAAATGGCCATTCACTTTGAATATCTCTAGGGGTGGGGGCCCCACCCACCTACCCGAGGCAACTTGTTCCTGTGTTCCACTTCCCTGAGGGAAAAGCACCTTTTCCTAACATCTAAACAACACCCAAAAGGAAGGACACAAGAAGTAACATTAATTTCAGTGTTACCATAATTCTTCCAACAAATGTTGCCGAATCAATCACTTCTTAATAGGCAACATATCTCATTTTAAAAAAAAATAATGTTTTCCACTGTACCTAAGCTTTGGAGGACATCACTTCAGTTTGGGGGGGTGTTCTCATTGGGTTTTGTGTGTGTGGCTTTGGGGTTTTTTTGTGTTTTGTTCTCTGTGTGTTTTGGTTTGTTTTTATTAAACTGGAATCAAAGATGAGTTACAGCCTTAACCTATAATTGGCTCAGACTTACACTAGCAGTAACTGACAATCAATTTGATACAACTGCTGTGTCCTCTACAAAGCTGGTCTCAGTCCGATCCCTAAAGAAACGGGTACCCAAAGTCAGCAACACAGCTAGCTGTATGAACCACTGCTCACTGGCAGACCTATCAGACTCAACCACATCAGCCACCAGAGCCAAATGACCTTCTGACCAGCATTTATTCTGAAATGAGCTCCACAAGGCTTTTGTTTCAAGGCTGTTTTCAATTCAAATATTTTCTAAAATCCCACACTCCTCAGCATAAAACCATAGCACAGATCTTCTATTATCTCCACCACATTTAGTCTTCAAAATTTGGTTTTGCTTTGTTGACAGGTTTGCTTATGTTTGAGGGAAGACTGTAAGAGTAAGAAACGGCCTAATGAGACATACTCAATTCCAGAAGGTGAAAGGTGTAACTGTCTTAATGGAAAGAGCCAGAAAACAAGAACTTTCAGGTAGAGCCTTGCAGTCACCTTCTGAATCATCACAAGAGCACCCTTAACCTCAACTTTGGAACCCACAGTTTTCAGTAGCAGTCCAGGCCAACTCATGCTGTTCACACTGCTCTCCTGCAGCATGGTAGTGAGGCCAGAGCACAGGTAGCAGGCCAAACAGCAGTTCAAGGTGGAGGCTTTCAGCTCTGCCCACTGCTCCTCAGAACACAGTCCTTATGAAGAGGCTTTTTTTCTGATTGGCTTACAGGCATAATGCCTCATCTCCAACCTATATAAAACATATAAAAATCTCTTGATAATAAACAAGCAAACAAAAAAACCCAACCACACAACAAAACAGAGTCAGTTTCATTCAGCTCCACTCCCTTTGCCCTGACAACCCCAGCATCCTATTCAGGGAAACTGTAGTAGTCAAAATGCTTCATAAAACACAAGTGCCACACAACCCACTTGAATTTGGCTTCCATCAACTTCTTGGGGGCAGGGTGGCAGGAAACAAAGAGGAGAAAAAACATCACACACAAACAGTTTTCATATGTTTAATGTAATGGCACCCTAATTAAGTTTACAGTACTTTCATCTCCACTAGATACTGTGTTTCAAAAGTGTAAAGAAAGAAAAAGAAAAACATTAAAACAACACTATTTTTTTGAGTTTTAGAAACTCAACCATTTGGAGTCACATATGCATAAATGCCTTTCAAAAATTAAGAACTGTATTTTTCACCCTCTCACAACAAAAAAATACCTAGGTTTTGCTGGGTCTTTTCACAAGATATGGAGATCAATGATGGCACTTAAACTCCTGAAGTCAGGGATGTCAGGAGGTTATATCAGGACTTCCACTGGAGAGTCTGCCATGAAGCAAACACTATAAATAGGAAAAGAATGTGCAAGAGCTCTGAAGAAGTGAGAAGCACAAAATGTTTTGCAAGCTTGTGTTCTGATAGCCATGGAACTGCAGACTGCTGGCTAAGGAAAACCTGACAATTTCTTCAGCTGAAGTGTAGTCAAAGAAAGCCAGATAGTTATAGAGTAGACTCAGCAATAGTAGCGGTGAACTCTCTTTTGAATCAGCGCCCAAACCAAGAAGTAGTCTTGGAGAAGTCATAGGAATAACAAGAATTATTACTTAGTTGTTTCATCTGCAAGCAAATAAAAATAGACTAGGCAAAATTCTTTTCAAGGTACTACCATCTAGAAAACTAGCATCCCTCTCATTTTATCAGCTTCATACTTTGACTTTTAAATATTCAGGACAAGTTCAGTTTGTATTAGTAAGGTTTGGAACATCCTTAAAGAGAGGACACTAACCTAGAAGCAGCCAAGGACCCTTGATTCTCACTTAAAAGCTTAGCCCAAAAGACAGCAAACACATACAATCACTTTAAGTAGACTTAAATTTTGGAGGTGGCTGTTTCCTACAACTTACAGTGCTCATTTTAGCTTTTAATTCTCCAATTCAAAATTAGGGAATGGGCCCAAATTCATAACTGAAGAAACTACCTTTGGAGAAGTGGTTTGGTTCTAGTAGGAATTTTAAATATTCCTTTTTCCACACTTAAGAACTGCTGTTTTTTAATTGAAAAAATATTCCCTAGACCAAGTAAAGCATTAGTATGCATCCTACTTCTACAGTTGCTTCCCAGTCATCACCCCTAAACAACATTCACTAATAACTCTTAAATTTAAAGCTAAAGGCCACATCTTTCCAAAGTCCTTTCAGTGTGAACAAACCTCCTCAAATGCATACAGAAACAAAAGGACCAAAAAAACCCACAAAACAACATTATATTTGTGAAAGTAATTCAGAACTTCAAGTTAATTTGTTCAATTGGATGCTCATGTGATAAGAATTACACAGACAACTTGCTTCATGCACAAGACTGCTGGACAATATTAAACACTGCAGAAATCTACACGAATTTCAACTTTTGGTTGAATCATATATTAACTATACAGAAGAAACTAAAGATCTCTACTTACACAGAAAAAAGGTGGAAATAAACATACTCCAGCACTTTTTCTACTGTAAGAATATTGCACATTCCGATAATGTTGCACAAATTACTGGCTTTTTATAAAGACCATATATGAGGTATTAGTCTATTAATAAATAAAAAAGAACATGGAAAAGGAAAAGCACTAAATACAATGCAATAATCCATTCCAAGTATTTAGTGAATGCAAACTGAAGCAATAATACATACCCTTGAAGGGAAGGTTAAAGTTACTTAGCAAACAGGCAGTTTTCAATACCCACCTGAGAAGCAAAAGGCTAAATCTCTTTTGATAAATATTTTAAGACAAAGTCTACTTAGAACATAGCTGTTTAAAATGCTCATTTTGCTCCTGCAATCAATCTGAAAGGTAAATTCTTATCCAACTGCTGTGAAAGGACAGTAATATGAGGGTGACTAACATTTTTTAAAGGAACAAATTCAATATAATAAACCTGGAATTACATCAGTTAGAATAATCAAGGTTTTTTCAGGAGATTGTTCTGTGGAGTTTTTTGTTATTTTCTGGTTGGGTTGTTGGGGTTTTTCTAATCGTTTAGACTGGATATAGATTTCCATCACGCTGCAACTGATATCTATTTTTCCTGTAATTAGTAGATCCCAGCACTACAAGTCACAAGATGAATATAAGAATTGTTAATTTTCATTTTTTCCATGTTTATGCTAAGAATTTACCTTTCAAATCACAATACTGAAAAATTCCTGCTGACAAATAATGAATCAGTCAAACTAAATACAATCTATTTTTTATTTAGACCCTCCCAGAACCCCTAGGAATCCATAGGCATGCTTATCTTAGTTCATGAGAGCACAGAGGAGTACTTAATTTCAATAAAGTGAGCTAGAGGAACTACATTGCACACATGGTAATATAATAAACTTAAGAGTGTTTTCAGTGTGCTCTTCCAAGCTTTGAAAAAGAGATATTTATCTTTTGTAAGAAAAAAAAGACTGTGTACACACAAACTCACATACATTAATATCTCTTAAATAAAGGCTACTTAAATCATAAGATCTTCTCAGGCCAATGAAAGGCTATTTGGAAATTAAGTCCTACATCACTCTCCTCGCTAAACTACAATCTTAACATACTCCTTCTTGTTATTTTCCACTTTAAACAGTGTTGTATTATTAATATGTTTGCAATGCTGGACAGAGTAATAAAGACCCATATTACTTATTTCTACTGCTATTTTGTGTAAATACTTAGTTTGCACAGTTAAGTCCACATCAGGTGAAAACTGAAAGTAGAAACCTGGAAAGACCTAATTAACAAAAAAACAAACAAACCAAAAAAAAAGGCAGCATTTCAAAATTAAAGTATCTCCTCTGCTGCAATCCATGCACCAGTAACTCAAACAGCCCTGAACTGGCATATATGAAAAAAAATACATTAAATTTCTGAGATTTAAAATATATATTTTGTGTTCATATTTATGGGAAGTGTTTCATAAACTGAACTACATCCAATTTCTTCTGTCATATGAAATTAGTTCTCTCCCACTCTAAGTTGTTACTCAGAAGTCTACTTTACAAATGTGCATTGTTTCTATTCTGAAAATTAGTTTCATCTAAAATTTCTTTAAAGCAGTTGTCTTTTCGAACAAACAGTTCAAATAATTTTTTCCTTGTTAGCACAAGCCCAAGAAATATTATGAAGATGTTGAAAGAAGAAAAGAGATGAAAAGAAACACTATTGTCCAGAGCAGTCTGTATAGGTGGTCACCATGTTTCCTCGTCTTTGAGTGACAGTCCTACAGTGCTTGCTGGATCCATGAAACCGCGTATCAGTTCGTACCGCATGTCGATGTGCATTTTCAAAGTCACTAAAAGAAAACATTTTTTCCATATTTTCAAAGACATCATCAAACAGTCCACCTCCAAAGGAGAACTCCTGGAAAGAACGTCTTTGCCGACTGTGAGCTTCACGATGACTTCGAAAGTGATTTTCAAAGTGCTTTTTGGATCTTGACTTTTGACTAAAGAGGTCAAAGTCTTTGAACAAATCATCAAAGTTGAAATTAAATGACTGATGGAATGGGCTTCCATTATTTCCTTGTCCTCCATGATGGCCAAACTGATCATATTCTCTTCGTTTATTCTCATCTGACAATGTTTCGTATGCTGTTTCCATGAGACAAAAAAAAAAAGTTTATTTACAATTCCACTAAAATAAAAAAAGCCAAATGGAAAAAAANAGCTTTCTCACACTCCCTCAGCAAGATAAACTTCAAGCAAGACTTCTGGTCGACATACAAACCCATTCAAGTTCAAAAGGTGTTTAACTTTACCCAATCTAAAGGAAAAAGTTTAAAAATACATTGTTGTTTATTTATAGCTATACTACAAGAACAGATTATATCCTCAAAATTTTAAATTCACATAAACCAGTTTGACTTGGCACTCAAATATGAAAGAAAACAGCTATGACATGTGGTGATCAGAAAGACTGAAGGTCAATAAAGGAGCTATAGCTCTCCCTAGAAAAGTGAACTGCCTGCTGCATTTCTATCACAGAAATGGCCATGTATGCAAAACTACTTGCCAGCTAGCTAGCAAGTTACTGCAGTTACAACTAAGCAAAGAAAAAAACATCAGGAAAATAAAGGAAGTTAATTTCCCTTATGTTCAAATTACCAAAATTTCAAAAATTCAACAATAAACCTAGATTTTGTGATTAGATACACCTGATTTGGGATTAGGTTTCCACCCAGTCTTTGACCCACTACAGCTACTGATGTTCCAAAGCAGAAACTCTGCTTTGGGAGAAGTAAAGTTCCCATTCTAATAACATGAAGTATTTTAAAGAGTTCCCTTGTCTGTCAAAGGCTTGCAAATAATCTATGTACTTCACCCCACACTTCCTGCCATGGGTGCTAACCACTGCAGTAAGTATCTAACAAAACTGTCACTTCCTCTCACTACATTAGTGACTATCTTTCTGTCAAAGGAATTTTTCTGCAGGCAGGAAGGCAAAACACAGAAATCTCTTCTTAGCTGCACAAATGGACACCATAACAGAGACGAAGCAGAACAGAAGTGGGAGCACCTTACTTTTTAGCAAGTCCTTTTCTCTTGATTGTTCACTTCCACCACTATATTTTATCACAACACACTTATGAATGATGTTGTTTCTATGATCACAAGGTAATTCACATTTGAAGTGATTTCAGAAGGTCTCTGTTTTGGCCCCCTGCTCAAAATAGGGTCAGTTATGAGATCAATTTAGCTTATTCAGGGCTTTATCCACTCATCCCTGAAAATTCTCCAAGTTTGGAGACTTCACAACCTCTAAGCCACCTGTTCCAACACTAGCCTATCCTCAAAGTGAAAAGGTCCTTGCTTATAAACCACTCTGAATTGCTTGCACCTTTTTTTTCCCCTTGTACTCCTATTATGAAGCACAGAAGCACTTCAACGCACTTTGGGTTTTTTGGGGGTTTGTTTTTGGGGTTTTTTAGCTTCCTTGGGACTTGGGGGTTTTGGAGTTTTAGGTTGGTTGTTTTTTTCCTAGTTTTCCCATAGTTACTATAAACTTGCTGTTAGGTCCCCCTGAAGCACTAGCAATCCTGAGATAGATCTTACACAGATCAAAACATAAGAATTAACCTACTCATGCTGAAGCGCTCCTACTGCCAAATAATTTTTGCAACAGGAGGCATGGGCAAAAAAGTCTAATTAAGCGGGAACATGCAAACTACGTAGAAGGCCTGTCTATGTGCAAGGACACAGAAACAATTCAGATACATGCAGTGGGCACTAGACACTACAGAAGTAGAATTAAGAGGGGGAAAAAAACAACAAAACTTTTATACTTCTATTCAGTAAAAACAGAGTAAACCGTTTACCACACTTGTTCACAGGCACATACCACATATCAAATTATTAAAACTAAGCTCAGCACATATTACCTTCTGCAATTTCTCTAAATTTTGCTTCTGCACCAGGACTCTTATTTTTGTCTGGGTGGTATTTCATAGCCAGTTTGTGAAATGCCTTCTTGATCTGGCGGTCGGATGCATTTTTTGGAACTCCTAAGATATCATAATAGCTCTCTGTAGCCAATATTAATTCAGTTATCATCAAAATGCAGAGAGCAAATGTGAAGACAGATTGTGTAGTTGCCATTTCTCTGGTTCCTAGAAAGAAAAACAAACATATATGAAGAGCAAATTATTTCAGGCTTCACAACAGAAGTCAAAAGTACAGCTGTAAGCTGGAAGAGGCAGGCCTGTACATTTCAGAAGTTACTCAGTGACAGACACACATTGTTTCACACATGTCAAACTTCATCCTTCTTGTTTCATAATCATAAAATAAGTAAAACAAAAATACTGCAAAATCACATTTCATGCATATCACAAGCATGCTTCAGCATTCATCTTTGATTTGATTGATCTATTCTTAACTGTACATTATCCAACAGGGCTGTTCAAATAACACATAGTATGTTTCACTGTATTAAACTCTTCATGCTGGCATACCTAAACTAACTAAATTCTAAAGTTACAGGATCATGAAGAGAACAGCTTTAAATGAAGTGCAGTTTACAAAAAGCCACTCAATACTTAAACAGCAAGAGTCTGAAAATCCAAGTGCCCTAGAGATCAACTGTGACATGCAACAAGACTGTTAGACCCTCATGTTCACTCATGTAATTTAACTGACCTAAGGGGAACACAACAGAGTAAAACACTCAGTTTAGTCAAGTAGGGCATATTTTCCTTTGCAGTGAACTAATCTTAGCTTACCTTCTTATTAGACTGTGCTCCACATAACTCCTACCATATACTTGATAGCAAAACAAAAAATAAGTCTTTTATACAAGACAAACAGCTTTAACAATAAATTAAGCTTGTAACTTTATTTTTCAGCAATGTATTTGTCAAAGAAAATTACATTAAAAAAGATCTGCTAGAATGCAAGGAAAAAGTTGCGTTTAAGTCATAACTAGCAAAATCTTATCTACATAGTCACATGATCTTTGATTATTTTTATCAAGGACAGAGTGAACTCCTCTTACCAGAAGAGATGACTCTCCAAAGAGTAGGCATATTATATTTAAAACATAGTACATAAACATGAATGTTACAAGACAATATTAGCTGTCACCTAACTAGCAGGATGTACGACAAGGCCTTGAACTGTGTCAGAGTAATATGTTCCCCTTATCAGATTACACTGATTTGAGTCTACTTAAATAGGACTTCAAAGATGAATGGTATTACTTTCACAAAAGTTGAATAAATCTAAGTACCATTAAAGTGAAAACATTCTTGGACAGTAACATGGCCCAAACACTTGTAGAGTTCAAAACTTGATTATCAGGTACATAAAACAAAGTATTTAATAGCAAGCCCATACCCCCCAGTGAAATTAACACTCAAACACTGAAAATGTAAAAATTATACCATTTCTAACAGGCATGTCAGTGGCTAAAATAAATGTTGTGAGGCAAGAGCAAAAAGCTCATAAGATTAATGTACTCATGCCCTCTTAAGAATTTATTTGGCTAGCGGCCTGCATGATATCAAGTGTTAAAGAGCAGCAGTTGAAATAATCTGTATTTTGATCAGTGCACTTAGACACCAAGTGGACAGTTCTTTTCAGTATTCTTCATGCATGAAAATAGACATTTTTACTATAAGCCCTTCCAATGCTTTACTACATACTTTCTCTCACTGGTTCACTAACCTGAAACTTTGCCTCTTGGGCACTGGGAACCACACACTTGTACAATCCTTCCACACTTTGAGAGTTCTCTTCATTTGTGCTCTATAGATACAGATTTACATCTTCACCTTGCATGCGAGACGGTTTTTATTTCACTTGATTTCCATACACCTGCGTTGTGCTTATATAATCACCTCATTCATATATTCTGTTCAGCCTAACATTTCTGCTTCTACACTGAAAAGAGCAGTGTACATCTTTCATTAAGAACCAAACCCTGTTTATAAATCTCAAGCTCACAAGACTGAGAAAATCAAGTCATTCTTTTGAAGTTTTCTGCTCTGCCTAACCTTCCCAACTCCTATTATTCTTGATAATGAATTACACCAAAGGTTTCCTTTATCTACATTTTTACTTTAGGATTTCTCTGATGCACTTCTATGCTGTATTGCCCCTAGTTCTATCTGATTTTCTAAAGTACACACACAAAAAAAAAAATTAATCAACACTGAAGCTCCAGTATATTTTTTACTCTAAAGATTTAAGGCTGTCCTTGAATGATTCCACATAACTCAAGAATTAAACATAAAATCAAACAGAGTATCAACTCATAACATTTTAAACTTATGTTATCACAAAGACATAATAAGCCTTATATTTAGACACTATCACCAACTATTTAATTTGCCTTTTAGAAAATACCTGTGTTATGTGCTGGCACAGTACCTTAAGTGTTGCTACTGTTAACTAAAATGTTACATGACAGGGCTGAAGTCAGACATCTGAAACTATTTTTATTATCACTTTCAAAATAGCCTCTTTTAAACACTACTTGTTTTTCTTTTCTCTGTTTGCCCTTCGAAAAGGTGCAGGTAAGTTCCACTTTCCAGGACATGAAGAGCAGTTAATTAAGGAATGTGTTTTAAGTAACTATTCTGCATACTTCCATACATTAAGGTTATGCTGCAAAACTGTCCCTTATAAAAATTACAAAGAACTACATTTCTTTTGGGTACATCCAATAATAGATTTTAAAAATACAGAACAATTATTTAACTCTGCTAGAGGAATAGTTACAAATGTAAACTACTGTTAAATTTGGTATAACAAGTATACAGACTAACATTTATCACAAGTATCACAGGGTGATCAGTTCAACTATTTTTATCAATAGCTGCATAGAGATGTTTAAGGGTGGTGTATTTGGAATAAAATCTGTCACAGAAAATGTGGTGCTTCTTCCATCTTGCAATGCAAGTATCTTATTCAGTCCCTCTTTGAAAGTAATTAGCAAAGAGTTCTGGTAAACTCCTACATTCAAGAAGCTTCACATATTCAGAATATGCACACCATCACTACTGCATGAATTCTGCTGTCCTATGATTATTTCTGCGAACAACTTATTAGTAGCAAGTAAGTTATCAAAGTTGTTCGCGGTTTCTCGACTATACCGATGAGTAAGCAAGTCCCCTAGTCCACTGCCAATTACAGGAAAGTCTGTCAACCTGCGAAGCTTCCATTTTCATGGCTTTTCATACACTAACTGGAAAGCAAATCTGTAAGGCTCGCGAATCTTGCTCTGGAGAAGAGGAAAACGAGACAGTTTCCCCCTGCGTCATGCTCTCTCCACAGACCCCTAATGAACCTCGCTAGAGCCATATCACAAAGCGAGACCGAGTCAGATCTCAGCAGATAATACCAGCGACACTAAGTGACGCCGTCCCGTCACCAAATCGGCCAAGCTTTTGAAAGACCACAGTAGACGGGCCCAGTAAGAAATAAGAAATCCAACGTGCCTAAAAAGTAAATAAATCCACCAGAGCGAGTCCCATTGCCCTCTTTTCCCACACCATCCTTCAGCTGCCCAATCCCTTCTAATCTTCCCGACCCCTCCAGTGACCCCAGCATCCCTCAGCCTTCCCCAACCCCTTCCAGAGCGGTCCAGACTGCCGCTCCTCTCCCCGTCGAGGGACGATCCGTTCCCCACTGTTCCAGTACCTCAGGCCGCACTCGCCGCCGCCAGCACACAGGCCGCCGCTCCTCAGTGCCCCGCGCGCCACTCCCGCCCTACGCTCGTCAGCGCTCGCGCAGACCTTACCCCCCTACCCCGACAGCGATTCCTACACGAAGCGCTGCGCCATTGGCCGCTCATCTCCACGTGACACACAGCACGCGGCTGGCGAAGGCTGTAGCTGCCGCCCCTGGGCGGGACTCCTTCCTCTGACGCTAGAGGAGGTGACTGTTGCAGTTGTTCCTGTGACTGCCACCCCCCAAGGCCCCTGCCGCCGTGCGGATGGTTCCGCCACGTACCTGGGCCGCTCCGCTGCGCCATGCCGCGGTACTGCGCTGCGTCGTGCTGCAAGAACCGGGGAGGACAAAGCGCCAGGGACCAGCGCAAGCTGAGCTTCTACCCGTGAGTGTCGAGGAGGCGATAGGGTATCTGGATGAGAGTTCGCCTTTGAGACGGCAAATACCAGAGGGGCCAACCTCAAGCGAAGCGAGATCCTCAGCGACCCCTGGGGAGCCGGGGTGGGGGAGGGGATAAATGTGCGATAAACAACTTTAGGGGTTGGTATTCGCTTTTGAACCTGTCCCCAAGAGGCAGGGGACAGGCTGTTATCTCTGGGGAAGGTGGGCAGGTGTAGGCCTTTTGGTCGACAGTTTGAGTAATTTAATCACACGCACAAACATGCAGCCCACTGAAGACGGCCGGTGTTTGCTTTGGGAGGAAGGGTGCAATGCAGTCGGGTCGAAGCGCTCTTGATTAGTTGCAGAAGAGTTAGTGAAAGCCACAGAGGTTCAACTGAAAAAAAATTGCACTTCTAATCACGAGTCTGTGTAAGGGACACCGGTTACCCCGGTCTTTTTGAGAACGACTGCCTTTGTGCAAGGTGTGTTTCATTAGGGCAGGCACTAGTAGAGGCTTAATGGTGAAAGAGCTGAGTACCTGGTAGTTTGCCAGTTAAACGATGAACCTAATACAGTAGGAGAGTAAACGTCTCTTGATTCATTAAATGTTCACACTGGAATTATCATTTTGCCTACGCTACGAACAGTCATTGCTGGTTTGTTTAGAGGCAGCTGGGCGAGCTGGAAGCTAACTAGCTTGGATGCCAAAAAATAGTTTATAGTTGCTGTATAGTACTATCCAGACAGCTGATTAGTCACCATTCCAGGCTTGCAGTAACCTCTGTACTGTTGGAGTTACGTGGCTGTAGATTCCCTAGAGCAGTGAATTTAAAACTGTTTCTCAATCCTAGGAGGAGCACAGTAGAGGTAACTAAATGTATTTCTGTTGAAAGTATTATAAGCATTTGTAAACAGAAGGAATTTTGTAGTGTTTAAAAAAAAGACAAGAAAACGTTTGAAGAATGAATTTCACAACTAACCTCAAAATCTATTTTGGTAAAATTTATACCTCAAACTAGGTTCGAGTTGCTGAGTAGTCATTATTATTCTAAGATCAGGAGGCCTATGTAGGAAGACCCACAAGAAGATTGCATTGAAAGTTTAAATTGAAGGCAAGCTCTTTTTTTCCCAGCATGTGTCTAATGTGTGATTTGTCATAAAATTATCACAAAAATTAGAGGAAATAAATTATTTTCATCAATTTAGAGGATATGAGTGCTACATGGATCATCAAAACAAGTTTGAGTGCTGATACATATTCAAATGGCATTAGCATAAATAGATTGTGAAAACACTGCTGTTTAGTCAGTGAATTGTGCTGCATTTCAAATACTTTGGCCCTGTAGAAGGAAGGTATGCTGAGATTTGAATTACAGACATCTGCCAGGCTGGATGAGGTCTTGAGCGACCTGGTCTAGTGGGAGGTGTCCCTGCCTGTGGCGGGGGGTTGGAACTGGATGATCTTTGAGGTCTCTTCCAACCTAAACCATTCTATGATCTCTTGCCCTACTTTAGCAAAGGCTACTGATGTGAGTTGCAAGTTTTATTTCCTTGACTTCTACCGCTCCAAATGAGTCCTTTTCTGCTCTGTTTTTGAGTCTGAGCCCCATCTAAACTTTAAGTGTTGCCTAGTTTCAGCTAGACTAACTGCCCTGTAGTAACATCCCGAATTAAGTCCTGTTGCTCAGTATATGTAATGCGGCAATTGGGCATACACAATCTAAGTAGTTTTGAAAAGGCTGAACCTCTAACCTGTCCTCAAGAGCTTATTTTTCTTGCCAGAATTGTTCTTGAATCCCTGCAGACACTCAAAAGCCAGATGCATCACAAGCTTTTTCTGTTTTGTTGATAACTTCAAAAATGAAATGGCAACATTTTTAAAGATTAGGAAAGGGGTGGGCATGAACATTTATTCTGTGAATCTTGGGTATCTTTCTCTCAAAATAACTAAGTTTGCAGTTTCACAACACTGGGGACCTGTGTAATACAGTCATTGCTCTGTGTGGCTTTTGGAGCAAACCTTAAGCTTCAGGAACCTGAGGCTTTGAGGTCATCTAGGGTTTGCCAAGTGGTAGCCTGAGTAACTGCTGCCTTTCAAAGCATTTGGGTGACTCTGAATGCTCCAGAACTTCTCCTCAGCTTCCACTGTGTGGGAGTACCTCACTGTAGAACCGGGTTTTTTTGTGCATGAAAGTTCCATAAACATATGGTAATAAGAATAACCAAAAGAACTGTTTGTTAATTAAAAGGAAAAAAAGAGCTAAAAGAAGAGAAACTGAGTTAACAGTGCTCCATTTCTACTTAGAGATTAAAGCAAAATGGCTCCTGTGAAGAATCTATAGGCACTTGTTTATATCTGGATGTTTTTGTTTGCCATCATACTGCCAAGAGCTAATACTTTTTTGCATCCTACAGATACGATCAGATCAGGTTTAATGACCATGTGAATATATCTGTTATGGTTTCATACACACAAACCCATGGATTTTATTTTATTTAAAATTACTATTATTCATGATTCTAAGGGATATTGTTTTCTTAAGAGTAGTTATTTAACAGTGCTCAGAATTCAAGTTATGGGTTGTGTATATTACAAGTAGTTAGAGTTGAAGGAAACTTGGTATGCAACAGAGAAATGCCATTACAAATAGCCTGATGTCTCTGAGGTATGAGAGCCAAGAGTGGTCTGAGTGTTCGTGTTGCCACTACCATAACTGCTTCACTGTACATGTATCATAACACACCTTTAATTTACCTTTTATTTGTGTATTGCAATTCATTAAGTAAATTACATATCTTCCCCACTTTCTCTTATTTCACTTTCCCATGTAACTTATCTGACCATTTGCCTATATTTTCAAAATCAGTTGATTTTGAAACTAGAAGGAATGCTTATTCCTTCTCAAGTAGGTTAGATGGTTGAAAAGTCATCTATGGATAACATAATATTATGTGAGCCGTCAAGACTGTAAAAAAGCTTTATTGCTGAAACACAAAATACAGTAAATAACTGACATCCTGTTTAGCATTTCATGTTTAAAATATTTTTTTAAAGGATTTAATCCTTTTGTAAGGAAATTCTGCCTTGCAAGGAACAATGAGATAGTCCTTACTTAAAATGAATAAATATTTCTCTTTTTTAATAATAAAAGTTTTGTTTGTGGTTTTGTTTGTTTTTTCAACTGCTTAAAAAAGATTTCCACTTCATGATAAAGAAAGACTTGAGAAATGGTTGCGGAATATGAAACGAGATGCTTGGACTCCAAGTAAACACCAGCTTCTCTGCAGTGATCATTTTACCCCTGATTCCCTTGATGTGCGATGGGGTATACGATACCTGAAACACACAGCTGTACCAACAATTTTCTCTTCCCCAGATGATGAGGTAATGCATTTTATTGTAATACAAAGCTAACAACTATTTATTTAATACAGATGCTCTACTTATCTGTAATAGATTAATGTTTTATTTTTAAAACAGAATTCATGTCCATCAAAATACTTTGTCAATAGGATTAACAAAAGTGTGTGATTCCATAGTACAAAGGAAGAATGACTCCCCATACTTTGACTGGAGGGTCATTATCTTTTTAAATTGGAAATTACAGAGGCATTTCCTATGGGAAATTTCCCAAAGAAAAATTACTTCCTGTGAGAATATTATGATTCTAAATATTTTTTTCTTGTGTAATTATTCTTAATTAATATTTTAGTGCTCTTTTAGGGGCCTTTTATTAACTGTACATAAATACTGGTTTGAAATGTATCTATTTCAGACAACCTCTCTAACACCTAAGAGCTCAGAAGCATAGACTGCTTAAGATATGCCACAAAGACTATTCCCTATTATCTTTAATAGAGTCATACTAGTGATTACATAAAAATATTGTGCTACACATATACGTAATCTTGATCAAAGCTATGCCAATTCTTTTCTGGCCCGTAACTGTCTTCTTCTAGATCTTAATATTGGAGGTGAGAGGAACAGAAAGACTAGAATTACTATCAAGGCTAGATTACTGATACTGCGTGGCTAATTAATTTTACAAAATAATTATTGTTTTGTCATAAAGCTGTCTGTCTTCTTGAATAGCTGCAAGTGTTGCCCAGACTGCTTTTGACCTTGTTGAGTGAAAAGCAATCGAGATATATCTCTTAAAGATTAAAACAGAAAAAATTACAATTTATGGCAAAAGGACCTTATCAGTAAATATCTTTCTCTCTGGTCCCCAACCCTGATTCAATGTTTCCCTCACTTCCCAGAACTGTCATTGACATAGGGAGCCCTACTTTTGGAACTGGTCTTTGCTGCCCTGTGATTCTGTGCAGTTAGAGACAACCTATGTGATTTCCCCTCACAGCAAAAGTCACCTTTTCCCCACCTCTTCATTCTGTCTTGTTTTGCATGTGATCCTAGATCAGTCATAGTAGAGTTACAAAGATGGACAGTAGAGTCATGAAAGAAGCAAACTTTTTATGCCATGTTATTGCCAAGAGTATGCCAATTACTTGATTAATTTTGCATTGATAATATAGATGGGAAATCTCATATAAATTTATTCAGTTGAGGAAAAAAGTGTTCTATGCTTCCTTTCAGCGTATCCATAACTCCCCTGCTATTGAAAGAAAGGTGCCAGTTCTTGGTATCTGTGATACTGTGACCATGAATTCCTTAGGCCTCACTCTTAACTGCCTTTTCTAAGTATCTACACATAGCCTGTCAGTGACCACCACAGCAAATCAACCATATCCATTGACTTGGTCACTGGTTCTGTAGTTACCACAAAATTCCTCCATAGACCCAAGTAGTCAGGAAAACATGGTAGAGAGTTCTTCTTATTCTGGGGGAAAAGCCCTTTTTACTGTACTTTTAAGTTAATATAAAGAAACAAGAACCTAAAGTTCTGCTTATGTGTATATACATGAAGACGATTTACTGTTTTGCGAGCCTGTGTTTGTAATCTCTTTTGCTACTAAATTCTCTTTAGAGTGGACTACATGACTAAAACTTTGCTATCACTGGCCAGAAAAAAAACCTTGTTGCATCTTTAATGCAAAAAAGTTTATATCATGTGTATTTAATACGCATATCTTTAACACCAGTGGTAAATGGTAATAGAAGGTGCTAGTCAGTCTGTGCCAAACAGATATGTCAAACCATTTCTCTTCAAGGTATTTTAAAATTATGATGGCTCGTGTAAATCAGTGAATTTCATTAGAGTTTAAAAAAAATATAAAAGTATTAGTGCCTTTAGAGATTTAAAAGCGTATTTTAACATTTAGGACCTTAAGCAAGGTTATGGAATCACAGAATGGTAGGACTTGGAAGAGACCTCTCAGTAAGTCCAACCCTGTTGCAGATTCACTTAGAGCAAGTTATACTGGAACATGTCCAGACAGGTTCTGTTTATCTCCAGAGGAGCAGACTCCAAAACCTCTCTGAGCAGCCTGTTCCAGTGCTCCATCACCCACTTTCAGGTGTCTGGTGTAGTTTTTAACCAGCCCTCATCTGAATTACTAGTTACACAGTACCATGCTATAGAGTGAGATTTGCCCAGGTGTTTTTTGTGTCCAAGTGATTTGCTAATTACAGGGTGGTTGGATTTATATTTTGGGTTTTTTGTTTGTGTTGTTTTTTTTTCTCTTCAGCAAAAAGACTCTTCCCAGAGCACCCTGCAAGAGGTAAAGAAAGAAGACCCAGAAGAAACAAATTCAAATGTGAAGTCAGAAAAGGCATCTGTGTCACTTGAACCTTGTATACCAAAGCAAAATCCTGTAATTGCAGAAAACATAGGTGAAAAAGCAGAATTAGGTTACTCAACTGTATTGAGTAAACCTTTACAGATTCAAACATTGCAACTTCAAAATGGAGATGTCCAGGCAGACAGTATCAATCTTGATAATACATCTAACCTGCATATACATCAAACTAATCCTGGTTTAATGGCAGCAGCAGTCCAGAGCATGGAAGCTACTAGCGTTCATAACTCCATGGAGGATCCAGTCGGTTGTACAGCTACAGTCTTGCAATTTACAGACCCTGATTACTTGAATTCATCTCTGAAACTGAAAAATGCTTTAGGGTCAATTACTGACTATGCAACTGAAAATTCTAACTCTCTTATTGTAGGCTGTTCTGTTGAGGTACAGCCAGCAAATGAAAATGCAGTTTTACTGAGTACAGTCACACAAACTATTGAACAGTTCAGTGGAAATGAAGAATCTGTCATTGCTATCATTGTGCCAGCCGAGAGTCCGGAAGAGTCTGAAGTAGTGAATAGTTCTTTCCTGCCTGTTAAGCAAGAGTTTCTTGACACAGAGGACACAGAAACAGAAAAAGCTATGTACATGAATGCATATGGTGGAAGTGAAGTGTTACAGACTGAGCATTCATACTGCAAACAAGACATACACAGAGATCACCTTTGGCAAAAAATTTCAAAGCTCCACTCTAAAATAACTCTGCTGGAAATGCAGGAGATAAAAACACTGGGGAGACTCAGATCCTTGGAAGCACTCATTGGACAATTGAAGCAAGAAAACCTGCTTTCTGAAGAAAAGCTGAAGATTGTAGAAAACTGCTTTACGACACTTGAAGTAACTATGATACAGTAAAGACTTTGAGTGGTTGTTCTAAAATACCTTTTTCACCCTCTGATTGTCTGTTTGTACAAATTAGCTTTTGTTTCAGTCACCGTATTTTAAAAGTCAAATGAAATTATGTGAAAAGCAAATATTCTTTAAAATGTTATACCAACCACTACCAAAGCTAGGTTGTAGAACATTACGTATAAAATGTGACTTGCAAGAAAGCTTTAAAAGAAAATAAAGCCTTTTAAAGTTGTGTTAAAAAGTATACGAATTGAATCAATAAAGAGAAGTTAAAACTTTCTAGCTGCAGGCTCCTCTAAAACATGCAACTCCTGCATTTGAGGCAAAAGTAGAATGGACAGAATAAGCATGCCGGATGGACAATTATGAATCTGTTGTGGGGTCAAAAAAAGAAGTCCTAATTATCTTAGAAATTAGTAATGAAGTATGCAGTACACACTGTCCACTAAGGCCACAAGTGTTCTGATAGCTTTTTGTACAGTTTGACCTTATTAAAATTGTTTCTGCAATAAAAGATGTTTCATTTAGTTCTAGAAACAAAATTCTTTAAGAATATTGTTAGAATGAAGAGGTCGATCTTTTTGGTGTTTTTGTGTGTGGTGGGTGGTGTCTGTGGTTTTTGGGTTTGGGTTTTTTTTTTAATTCAGCGCAAATGGAAAGAACCACCTTAAACAATGATAGCTTTACAGAGGGAAAAGCTGTTAACTATTCAGATGAGGGCTGAATAGCTCAGTGTTGATCCTCTTGTAGTCCATAGCTGGGCAATGCATATACCTTCAATAATACACTGAAGAAAATTGTTTTGCAGACAAAATTTTATGTGAAAGTTGCAGAATCTGACTTGTTATTTTTTTCTGTCTTGCTCTTCAAGAAATGGAATTACAAGACTAAAAATCCACTTGTCCCTGTTGACTTTATTAACTGTTTATAGTGCACCGCATGCCGCTACAGTAGAAACATACTGACAGTTCATTTTGAGGGACATTAATGTGCTGGAATACTTTCTGCTTACTCTGTATGCAGTCCCTTATATTTAGAGTTCATTGCACAGTCTCGTCCAGTGAACTAGCACTTGCATCATCTAGTCCAATTGTGTGCTGGTTTAATTGTTCTAGTTTGTTCCATTGTACAATGATTAGATTACTTTGAGGGACATGGATGTATTTTCCTGTATTTAAGAGTGTGTCCCCCACCACCAGTCCAGTTAGGGAAAAGAGCAGATAGGGTCCTTTGCAGTCTCTTACCTGCATTTTCTATCAGACAAATTCTAAACTGGTGTGTGCTTCTTCCGATAAGGAATTGAGGATCAAGCAACACTAATTACCAGCCTGACCTCCAACTAGGTAAGTTGCAACCTAATCAAATTTCAGTAACTTTTGGAACTCACAGAGTGGCTGCCTAGAAGTTGATCCTCTAAAGCATAGTGCTGTAAGAGGTTAATGGTGGGTGGGTGTGTGTGTTCGTAACCACTGTGCTGGGTTTGTTTTGTCCTTGAACTTGTTGGCTTTTTTCAGAGGAAGCACAGGATACACTTGGGAAAATTTCTAAAGAAAGTGAGGATCAGTCATAATATGATGAAGTATTTACAGGGACTGACAGTTATTTTTTCCTATCTGATTACAAAGTGATTTGAAATCTCAAGATGTTGTCCTGCGTCCTCTAAAAACATTGCTGCTATATGAGGTCCAGCCTTGGGAACGTTGTCCAGGTGGCCTCTGTGACTTGTACATTTTGTAATTTTTTTTTATAAAGCAAGAGCTCTTTCAAAGTTATTTTCAAAATGCTATATGAAATTGCCAAGTGTTTCATCAATTTTAGAAAAATTTTAAATGTAACTACAAATCTACTGATGCTGTATTTCAAGACTTACCACCCAGTTCAAAAATGTGCTGTAGGTTTTGAGTGGCAATGAAAGGTCAGATATGGCACATGTTACAACAGTTGTTGCCTCAGCACAAGGCTCTATTCCTGAAGAAAACAGAGTACTTTAACATGGTATTTAAATTTCTGATAGATTTTTAGCGTAATAGTTTCCAGTATTAAAATTGAGAATATAATTTGTGACATAGATATGTTTAAACCTGGTGAAAAGCAAAGACTTAATTTTCCTCTTCTATGGAAAACTCGGTAACTCTACAAGCCTGTCACTAAGACTACAAATTGTGCTGCTGTAGAGTTATTTAGTCCAGTGGGCAGAGGTAGGCTTAGCAGACCCCCTGTCTTTCCTTAGACACAGAGTTTTGTGCCAAATAGGTCATTATTTAGGCATACAATTAGCTCTTCTGACCCAATCCTATTACCTAACTGCTGTCTAAAGTAACCCTTCCTTTCTTACCAAGTGGGGCATTACAGTTGTTAAGCAATGGTGTCTAACAATAGATGTTAAGTTATGTAACAGTTTAATTAACTCTGTGTTTTCCAGTAAAGCTTTACAACTTCAGGGTTACATTTACAGTTTTCCTTAATAGTAAGTTTGACATGGGATTGCTCTCTTGTGTGTCAGGTCATAGATCGTCCATTCATCTTGATGTGTCCCTCCCATCCAGGTTCATGGTTTCTGCAGTGGACAGCATCAACAAAAAACTCCAGAAGTTGCCTGGAGAAGAAGATAATTTTGTATGTAGCTTTTCTCAGGACCAGTCTTCTACTGATGAGAAGGATGAAATTCCACAAAGCTGGTTAAAGGTAGACCAGTACTAATGTTGTGTTTTGTAGACCATTGCAAACTGATTCCCATAAAATATTTTGGGCAGATACATTTTGTGTTTATTTACAAGTATTTAGTATTATGACTGGCTTTTCTTGCTTCCAGAAAATACAGCTAAGTTGAATGCTGACACTGAATTACTCAGCTAATTAGTATGAGGAGGGAAAAACATCATGCTGGAAATTGGCATACACCACTGAATTAGATGCTACACCTGTGTTGTTTTCAGTGTTTCATAAACATAAAGCCCTACAGCCTTTGCACACAATTTTATTTCACTAAAGTCATGACCTGTTAAAGTTGCTGTATTCCCTGTGATGCATTGGGAACTGCCTTTGTGCAGCTGCAACGCAGTATCAGAGTAGTAGCATACTAAATCATGATTCCTTCTGTAATGTTCATTGAAGTTAAAGGGCTTCATTCAAGTTAAAGGTTTCTTACTTAATTTTTCAGTAATTTTGCTTTTTCATCCATGTTTTTTAGATGCTTTTGACTGCCTATTTCCACTTACATAATTAATTTCTTCAATGCTTTACAGATTTAACAGATGTCAGCTCTTTGTTTAATTCCCTTCCTGAAACGCTGATCTGTACTCTTTTCCCTTGTCCTCTGGCTACTGTAGGAATTTGACATTTGGCTTTCTCTTAGATCTCCATTTAGATTTCACCAGTTCTCTTATCTACAAGTAGAGCAATTCCATTTAGGATAAACTTGCACTTATTTTCCCTGGTTCTTCATCTTTACAAGATGGAATGTGAAGTTTTATTTACCTCATTATGAATTCACTGGCAGCTACAAGGGATTTTTTGTTTCTATCAGACTAGTAAGTATCTGGTACTTTGGTACTTTCTCACATCAGTGGTACAAATATTGACTGCAGTCTTGTATGCTTCACAGACATTTATTACAAATCTGTCTAGCTCTTTCATTATAGATGTCTGTGATATCTGTTTATTCTCCTTTACCACAGTTGAATTTCTCATTATTTGCTCTTTACACTTAAACCCTCTCCTATTCCAAGACCTTGCCAGTAAACTGGAAGTTACACACTGCATTTTAAAAATGGCACTTCTCTCCATCTCCTAACCTCTTCCATAATAGACTGGTTTCCCTCATACCTAACTGCATTTTCATCAAAATTTGCTTTGTGTACAACTCAATGCCTCCCCTCACTTGATAATCATGCCTGACTGCAGGTTTACTCAGGCAATGCCCAGTGCTGCCTCAGCAATAACACCAAGCATAGCCCTTCTATGTTGCAGTGCAATGGTGTAACACCCATGGACCCTATCAATTGCCAGATGAGGACTCATGCCAGCAATGGATACCTTCACACTGTGGATTTCTGCAGACATAATTAGTTAATAGTGTCAATGACAGTGGTAGACTGTTCAGGTGAATATATTGTTTCTAGACTCACTTAGGCAAGTGTTAAAATTACTTTGCTTTCAGATATTTGGAACATTTTAATGACAGTAGTGCAATGACACCCAGAGCCTGCTTTGCTAGAGATTTTTATCTGCTTGGTAAGATATGTTGACATTCTGAGCAAATCCAGGAGACAGTGTAAGCACCAAGCCAACAGTTTAACTGCCCATGCAGAAATAGACAAAGTCCACATGCAGTCTTGAGGAAAGACATAGGACTCATGTTAGCTGTGAGTGACTGGGGCCTTCACCTTTTCTGTAAGCTCCACGAACAGGAACCTTCATGCTATGTTGTAAGGCTGGAGGGGAAATAACACCTGCATGACCATGGCCTAGTGAGAGATGCTCGAGCATGGGAGGAAGAAGTGGACTTTCACATTTAGAGTTGCTGCCTGACAAAAGTGCTTTCCTGTGGGGCATCTCTGTATTGCCTATGCAGCACCCAGGCAGGAGGAAAGAGAAACTGAAATAGAGAAAGGGACAGACTGCATGCTCCCTAATGACTTCTATGTGAACCTAGATGTGGACAAAAATTCTTTGCTTGTTTATTAGAGAATTTTATGACTTACTAACACAAGCTAATTTACACTTCTGCAACCTCAAGTGAATCTCTGGAAATGCTTTATAATTTTATTCATGCTAAATATCACTGCTTTATTTTGTCCTCCACTGAAACTGGTATGATGGCTCTCTAGTTTACCAGAATATTTACTGCTGCAGACAAGGTGTGAGTATCTGCCAAGGTATTTTCCACATGCAATAAGATCTCTAAACGAACTTTTTTTTTTTTTCCCCAGTAAATATATCTCTTGACATTGTTAAGTATGACAGGGTACATTGCTAAAAGTCTGTCACTGTTTAAATGTTTGCTTTTCCTGCAAAGGACACATTGAATGGCATTTCTGAAAGCATAAAAGCACTGTAGAAGCCTGTGTTACATCCATTCGAAAAGGTTAAACTGTATAGATGCTTTTGCAAATTTTATATATATATATAAAAAACTATTAGATGTTGCAGAGATATCAAACAGTAGTGCTCCCTGTAAACAGCAGGTGGTGCTGCTGGATCACACTGTAGAAGTTAGATTGCTGCTTCCTTTTTTTCCATTCTGTTGTTCAAACATACACAAACAGATTAACTATGAGGTTTTTTTCCCCTTGCACTTCAGATGGATATTTAATAAGTAAGGGTAGCATCTGGACAAAACGGTATGACTAATTGTCTTCTCTCTTACAGAAATAAAACTTCAGACAAGAAGAAACTCATCTATATTCTGAGCATAAAACATGTAATGCAAGAACTTTCTGCTCAAGTGACTGGCAAGAGATATATTCACTGTCCTTAAATGGAGCATGATTGCATTTCTCATTTGCTCAAGTGGGTCAGTGATTAAAGTGTGAATCCCATAAACTGTTTAGCATTGCCTATTTGTATATTAATCAGAATAACAGGGTGACTGTTTAATCACACCCTTCATCAAGAGTGTCTGGTTTGCTACTCAAGTACTGCAGCTGTGGTTTTGAAACTCGGAAGATACATGCACAACAGCTTTACATGGGACATTATCCACTATCAGAATGTCATGGGACAAAGTGCTCTAAGAACACACAACTTCAGGTGATACAAATAACATTAGAGTAGGAGGATGCTGGTCCTGTGCATTCAAGCAAGTTTCTTCTCCCTTATTCCAGCGTTGCTTTCAAAACACAGCAGATAATAGGGCGTTACAGTACAGGTTAGAAGTATCCAGGTGATTTTATGAATCAATGGAACTGAACTGTGAACGGGTGACATTGCAACACCAGATAAGGAAGAGAGCTTTGTTGAGGTAAATGCTGGCTTCAGAAGTATGAATGAGCCTCAAGGCTCGTCAGGCCAAGCATTGGAGCTTCTCTGGGTACCCAGAAAGTGGTGTTCAGCCACTCCACCATAGCCTTCTGAAAGAAATCATTTCACCTGACTCTGGATGTCACCACCATGAGGTGCACCTCAGTTAAGTAATATTTGATATGAAGAAGAAATTAATTGAGAAAATGCCTACTTACCTACTGACTGTGGACAGTGGGATGTTCTAGACAAATAGTTCAGATTTAGGTAAGTTATATATGCCATAAATACCTAAAGTTATCTAAATATCTTGTATTTCAGAAGGTATGAGTTAGGAAGACGTATATAAAGGCTAATATAAAGGAGTTTGGCACAGTAATCCTTCCAAATTCTGCCTTAATTCTCTTGTTCAGCCACAGACAAGATGAAGACCTTTCAAAGCTGAAGGCAGGATTCTGGAGTTACAGCTTTTTGCCCCCTTTTTTTCCCCCTTGAAAATATTGAAAGACACTTCTATACCTGTAAGATACTCTGATCAAGTAGGAAAACTGATTCTCCAGATACCTAGCTTAGGCAGAGTACATCCTCAGCACATTTCTCACAGCTGCAGAACATCCTCACAGGGTACACATCAAACATAAGAGTTCTGCAAGACTTCCTGAATACTATAAACTAATTGTCAGACACATTTGACCTCTTATAGGCCCTGGGGCCTGAAAACAGCCTTGTGGCTGCTATAACTTCACTTTGGAGTAATAGCAAGCACCACAACAAGGTCTTCAGCCATGTCTCCTTGGTTAAGTACATTAGAAATCATAAATACCTGCAGTCTGAGCTTGGGTCTGAGTTAATAAACTATGAGACCACATCCACATAGGCTTCAGAAGCTCTTGGTTATGAGAACAGCAACTCTATGGAAATGAGGAATAATACAGGCATGAGAGTGAGTTTCACAGCATGGAAAATACATAAAGCCCAGCCCACCTTACCAGCAGATATTATGAAACATCAAAGCTCTTTATGCAGTGTTTCATGTGATGAGAAACCTTGTACCATGCAAAGATGCTTTTTAGTCAAGGGCAGTTATGCAGCAACAACCCTATATTGTCTCAGTGCCTACTGACACTATAAATACACTCACAACAGTGAATTAGCCTCCCTAGGGCAGGCTTCAGCAGACTGATCAGGTGTTTTCAGAGGACAGCTGACGTTTGGCTGCCACTAGATAAAGGTAAGTACAAGAGCAAACTCTTCAAATCAAAGCCCTAACCAACACATGTAGAAAGGAATCCATACCTTATGAGCAACACAAGAGCACCTATAGGTTTGTTTAATTTTCTAGTTATTTGGCACAGATCCCAGGAAATAATCAGCTGTTTGAAGAAATATGGTAAGGTTCCTGAATAATTTTTAGGTATCTGAAAATTTTGCTTTGGGTTTTATGTGTGTGCTTAAGAACAGTGAAAAGCATGTGTTTATAACATCAGTTTTATGGTAAGCGAAGTGATCCAGTGAGTGTCACTGATTAATATGAGCACAATGCTAGAGTGATAGGAACTGATCAGAAGGCAGGGGAATTTTACTTTCTCACATGCACATCTGCAAAATGTGGAAGATACTGTGCTTGCATTTAAAACAAGGTCTTCTCCCTCTAAAAATAAAGACCAAACACATTCTTGCTTCTCAGCACTTACGGTAAAAACTAATTTTACTCATTCTACAATTCTTAGCAATGGAACATGAAGCAATATTGAAATGTTATACATTAGAATAATAGGTCCTGCCTTTTCTGGCAGGACAGTCTCTAGCACTCTGCAATGTTTGAAACCGCTATTTTACATTACTCCACCATTTGACAGGATCAATAGCCTTCTGGAAAATTCCCTGTATAAGATGAGCATATTGATGGGTTTTGAAACAGAAATGTTATCTTTCAGACAAGCTAGCTTAGAATGGCCAATTTGAAATGAATATTGACACCTGCATAACACTCCATGTTTTTACAGCTCTCTGGAGAAAAAATAAAGCAAATAATATTTAAGAACTGCAGGGACATTGAAAGCATTAAGTGCCTTTTCATTTTGCTTTCCTTCCCAGAAGAGTTGTGATTTTCAAAAGATCTGAGTGAAGACAATAAGCAATTTGTATACAAATATCTGAGGGTGGGTGTCAAGTGGATGGGGTTAATCTCTTTTCCACAGCAATAAGACAAGGAGCAATGGCTACAAATTGGAGCATAGAAGGTTTCACCTCAATGTGAGGAGAAACTTCTTTACAATGAGGATGATGGAGCCCTGGAACAAGATGCCCAGAGAGTTTATGGAGTCTACTTCTCTGGAGACTCAAAACCTGCCTGGATGCATTCCTCTGTGAACTACCCTAGGGGATCCTGCCTTGGCAGGGAGGTTGGACTTGATGATCTCTGGAGGTTCTTTCCAACCTCTGAAGTTCTGTTATTCTGAGATTCTGTGAGAAGTAGAGTCATAACTTTTGAATATTTACATCAAGTGTGATATTCTTTGGTCACCACACAGAACGTTTCCTGTCCTTTACAGCAAAAGTGCAGTTATGTTATGAAAGAAATTCCCTGAGCCCAGCTCAGGACAGCCCAGTAGTAACACACAAGAAACAAGAAGATGCACCAGAGACATGGTCAGATGTCTGAAACTTACCATTGCTGTTCCTAATGTGTGGCCATTTGATATCTCCCTTATGCAAAATAAGGACTACAAATCTCTCTGCCCTTTTCCCATGCCCCTTGCACAGAGTAGGATTTAGGTAATGCCAAACATAGTTTTTCATACAGTTGCCCTTTCCTCGAGTATTTGTATTTCTTAAAAATAAGTTAAAGGCTAAATGCTGCAATTTTTTAAGGTATTGAAGTGCTACGCATCATGCTGCCTGTACAAACCTGGCCTCTAATCTTTTTTATTCTCAGAAGATCTGAGATGCTTGGCCGGAGGCACGAAGTACTGTGCCAAGGCTGGAGGTATGTGCCAATTCCTGAAGCCATAGCAACCACCTCGGCCACACCTGGCTCCCGCAACCAGCCCCCTCAAAGGGAGAGCAATAGTTTGTAAGAGAAGGTAACACAATTTATACAGCCTCGAGGCTGGGAAGACTCTGCAAATGCTAAAAGAGGGAGGGAGTACCTTTGTCACCTGACATGATGTATCAAAGCACTCAAGCAGTATACTCATGAAAGCCTTACATAGAGCTGAAATAACAAGAGCTTTGGTCTCTATTGATTGCTTCCTTTGAAAAATGTTACTCCCTCTTCCTGCAAATGTATTGGAGTCTGAACACATCAAAATTCCTGATGAGGTCAAGATGCACCAGATGCTGCCTCCCAGCCAACTGTGATCTGTGCTTGTGGCAAAGAGTTTCAGAGCGACCTCCATGAAAGACAAATATTTGCACTCTGCCCAGTTTGGTATCTGTTGTTGAAAAGAAGTCACTGTAAAGTACATCTTAAAGGAAGAAATGCAAACCTTCCTTTCCAGAATGAAAACATTTCAGTCATCTAAGAAACGAGAACAGTAACCTAACACAAATATCACATGCAAAATGCAGCTCTATAAGAACAGGAATCCTGGCAAAGATAACTCCTAAGTTTTGCACCATTTACATGCTACATTATTGCCTTATTGCCTTATTTTAGAGCAACTCCATAAAACCACATGTATAATGTGCTTGTTGCTATTGCTGTTTTCCTTTTATTTTCCCCTTTTTTAACTGCTAAATGGGTAATGTTTTCCTTGTATATGTAATCACTAATGCTAAATATTCAGATTATTTCACTCCATGCATACCATATTTCTGTTCTAAATGTTTAATGCAAAGGGAAACAATACTCTTAAAAATTGATAAAAATCATTGTAATTGAAAACATTTATTTAAGACTTGAGCCAAAGCATAAATGTAATATGAAAAATGTAAGAGAAAAGGAACTAACTCATGATCCTGAAGGGACTTTAAAACATGCTATAAAAATACTTCCAATGTGGTTTGAGAGAGTGAGGGCCAAAGTAACACAAAGTATCAAACTTTGATCCAAAGTTCATCTCCCATGACCCATTATCAGAAATGCAGCACAACTGCTCACTGGCTTTATTTTCGTTGCTATGGTGAAAAGAACATATGTCTCAGGGGTGACGCGCTCTGCAAACACACCCAGTAATGAATCTAACAGAAGAATCAACTAGCAGGAGAAAGAAAGACGATTTAACCACCTCTGTTCTACAGATCTAAAACCATACAGAGAGGTGGATGCTTTCAGAAAAGTTGGGGGAAAAAACCTCGCAGTCTAGTATCTTACCCACAGATCAGGAAACCATAAAAGTCCAGAAATGCTTGTTCTACCAGACCTCTGGAAATCACTTAATGCACCTTCCCTCTCAAACCTGCTCTGTCCCTCCCAGCACTCCCTGATCCAAGAGGACTCACCAAGAGGACAGATTCTCTGAGTACTGGCATGACCCACAGTAGCTGAAATGCTCTTGTTCTACAGAAAAATACTGCATAAAATAAAATGCAAATGCTCCCAGTTGTAATTTCTGAATATAATACTGGCACAAAGACAAGCTTGCGTTCACACAAGAGTATATAGAGTAAGCAATTTGTATTTTTTGGTGGCAGAATTCTAAACAACTTTTAATATCTTTTAATATGCTTTTGGTACTGGTAAGAATTTCTCATTGAGAAAAAATGAAATAACGTAAGAATGGCAATGGAATCCATGTCCCATCTCTACTACTTTAAGGTTGCCAAAATGTCAGTTTGACTTTAAGACAGCATGCCTATGCTAGGTGAGGAGATCACCATGACCATGCAAAACACATGAGAACTGATGGAGAGATTCTCATGCACTGGCCTTAGGGAAAAATGTGAGAAGAAAACATGGTTTGTTCTTTGACACAGCTTCTCAGAATTACTTTCTTATTAGCAGTTTATTTTTGCCAATACATAGATACTGCTTTACTTTTTTTTTAAGCCCTTTGTAAATCTTCTCATAGCCCTATTTAGTAAGAAAAAGAATGAAAAGACGGTGAAAGGCTGGAGAAAAAGTGGGCAGCAGAATCTGTCACAGTCTTTGAAATTACAATGGCATTAGGAACATCCCATTTCCAAGGGAAAACTAGGAGCCAGTGGCAGTGGAACAACATCATCCTCCCATACTCAGTCCTGTTTTGTTTTCAGGTTGCACCAGAAACAAAGTCTCAACAGGAGAGTAAAAAAGGTCCCAAATATCAGTTTAAATTATTTGGCACAAACAGTGCCATTCCTACCCCTGAAAGCTTCCCCAGGGCTGTCAGTTCCCACTAAATCCTGCATTTGGCTGCCCATTCCTAATTTAGTCTCCGAAGTCAATAAGCAAAAATCCTTGCAGATGATTTGTTAAGTATATCTGGATATGCATCTATATATAGGTTGAAGGTTTTTCTTAAAAAGTAACAATGCCAAGAAAACAAAAACCAACCAAACAAACAAAACAAAAAAAACCAATCTGCCACTACCATTTTAAAAGTTTTATTATTAATTCCGACGTACTGATGTGATTTGAGGCAGTCTCAGCATATTCTGATTAAAAGTGTGAAGATGTATTCTCAGGGGAAGACAAAAATAATGTCATGTCAGATCCTTTCCCCAGGGAAATTGAAACAGATTAGCACAGTGTTTTACCAGAAATGACTGGAATATACTAGAGAACATAAATGATGGGAAGAGAGAGATCTCGCAACTGGTAAATCCTCTTATTTCACATGTGCTGTTCCAATTTTCCATTGAGCTACACACTTGCAACTATTAATAACTTGGAAGACTTGATTTTGAAGGAAGACTCTAATTTTAGCAGCATGGCTGTTATGATATGTACACTTGTTTGACAGCCTGAGCTACTCCGGTAGGCTCCAAATATACACTGTTTTCCACACAAAGAGCCTTTCTGCTTGAGCAGCTCTCCACAGACGTCACCACCAGGAACACAATATGGCTTCCAAGTGAGCAGCTGCCAAGCTCATCAAGGCATGGTAACACTCAAGTATATGGAGCAGACAGGAAGCTAAGGGATCTGTACCAGGTTGGTGTGTCTAGGGAGTTGAAAATTTGCAGCCCCCTAGGAAATAGTATTTCAGTGGGCATGATCCTTTTTTGTTTTCACTGAGAATTTTCACTGAGATTAAATTACCTTGCAGATATCTTGTCCCTTTGTGTAAACTTGCATTTATGTTCCAGTGTTTCCCTCTATTCTTTGCCATAGATATTTAAGTGTAAATCAGAAGGTTACCAATATTTTTAAATACACTTTCTGTAGAGCAGGCATTCCTTTCCATATATCATAAATGTTTGAACTAATCAAAAGGTAGTAGTGTTTCATGCAATGAGTAGAACTTTTTTAGATCAGGGACTTTAATAAAGCCTGGCCAGAGGACACTGTAGGTGCAATTAGTCTATTTCACTCAAAAGACTGATGAATTTGAAAGACATCAGTTGGGCACCTTTCTACTGCTTAGACTCACTAAATAAGCAAATACTTCTAGGAGAGTAAGAGGAAAGTGTTATATACACCTGCCATGTTCTTGCACTTTTGACCACAGTTGGATACGAAATGCCAGACTAAGTAGACCTTTGGCCTAAGCTGCTACAATCACCTCATGTTCTGACACTAATTTATGATAATTACTATTGTAATTTTAAAATTACTATTCAAAAGCAAAGCACCTGAAAGGACTTTGCATACTTTGACACTCATAGTTATTAATAATGAATTGTTAAGTGCCTTTAAGGATTAATTCAACAGGACATTTCATGATGACACATGGACAAAACTTTTGAAAGACAAAACTTTAAGACATTTACCATGTCTTCCATGTTTTCTAATGAGAAGAAATAACCTTGCCTTACAAGCACTCATGACAACAATAATTCTGAAGCTGTTGTGCTAAGGAGACATAAAACACATCTTTCTCTTCTAGAATCATAGAATGGTTTAGATTGGAAGAGACCTCAAAGATCATCTAGTTCCAAACCCCCACCCTAGGCAGGCACACCTCCCACTAGAACAGGTCACCCAAGGCCTCATGCAACCTGGCCTTGAACACCCCCAGGGAGGGAGCATCCACAACCTCCCTGGGCAACCTGTTCCAGTATCTCACCACCCTCACTGTAAAGAACTGTAAAGGACACTGCTGCTGTCTGGGCTGAACACACACACTGCTGGCTCATGTTGAGCTTTTCATCAACCAAGACCCCCAAGTCCTTTTCCTCAGGGCTGCTCTCCAGCTATTCACCACCCAGCTTGGATTTGTACCTGGGATCGCATTGATCCAGGTTCAGGACCTTAAATTTGGCCTTGTTGAATTTCATGAGGTTAGCCTGGGCCCACCTCTCCAGCCTGTCCAGGTCCCTCTGGATGGCATCCCCTGCCATCCAGCAAGTCAACTGTGCCACACAGCTTGGTGTCATCTGCAAACTTGCTGAGGGTGCACTCAATTCCTCTGTCCATATCGCTGACAAAGATGTTAAACAGCACTGGTCCCAGCACTGACCCCTGGAGGACACCACTTGGCACTGGTCTCCAGGTGGACATTGTGCCTTTGATCACCACTTTCTGCATCCAACCATCCAGCCAATTCCTTATCCAGCGGTGCTCCACCCATCAAGTCTGTGTTTTTCCAGTTTGGTGACCAGGATGTCATGTGGCATAGAGGCAAACACCTTACTCATGTCCAGGTAGATGACATCAGTTGCCCTTCCCTTGTCCACTGCTGCTGTGACTTCATCATAAAAAGCCACCAAATTAGTCAGGCATGATTTGCCCTTGGTGAAGCCATGCTGGTTACCACCAATCACCTCTTCTTGGTTTTGTATTTGTCTTAGCAGACCCCTCAGGAGGATCTGCTCCATGATCTTGCCAGGCACAGAGGTAAGACTGACTGGTCTGTAGTTGCAGGGGTCATCTTTTTTTCCCTCTTGAAGATGGGTGTTATGTTTGCCCTTTTTTCCAGTCAGCAGGAACTTCACCAGTCTGCCATGACCTTTCAAATACACTGGACAGTGGTTTAGCAACTTCATCTGCCAGTTCCCTCAGGACCCGTGGGTGGATCTCATCAGGCCCCATGGACTTGTGCATGTTCAGATTCCTTAGGTGCTCATGAACATGATCTTCAACTATAGTGGGCAGATCTTCCTTTTCCCAGACCTTACTTTTGCACTCTGGAATTTGGACATTGTGGCTGGAGCACTTGCTGCCAAAGACTGAGGCAAAGAAGTGATTGAGCACCTCAGCCTTATCCATGTTCCCTGTTGCCAGCTCTCCATTTCCCTTCTGGAAAGGTCCCACATTCTCCCTAGTCCTCCTTTTCTCACTGATATACCTGAAGAAATTCTTCTTGTTCCCCTTAATGTCCCTAGCCAGATTCAGCTCCAGCTGAGCTTTAGCTTTCTTAACCTGATCTCTGCTTGCACGAACAATGTATTGGTCCCAGGTTATCTGTCCTTTCTTCCACTCTCTGTAGGCTTTCTTCTTGTGTCTAAGCGTGTCCAGGAGCTCTCCATTCATCCATGCAGGCCTCCCGGCACTCTTTCCTGCCTTCATCTTTTGTGGGATGCATTGCTCCTGGGCCTGAAGGAGGTGATCCTTGAATATTGACCAGCTTTCCTGGGCCCCCCTTCCTTCCAGACTTTTTTCCCATGGCACCCTGCCAAGCAGGTCCCTGAAGAGATTGAAGTCTGATCTTCCAAAGTCCAGAGCAGTGAGTTTGCTGTGCACCCTTCTTGATGCCTTGAGGATCTTAAACTCTACGATTTCATGGTCACTGCATCCAAGGCTACCCTTCAGCTTCACTCCAATCACCAGCCCCTCCTTGTTGGTAAGGACTAGGTCCAGCACAGCACCTTTTCTTGTCGGTTCCTCTACTACTTGGAGCAGGAGGAAGTTATCATCAGTGCATTCCAGGAGCCTCTTAGATCACTGGTGCTCTGCTGTGTTGTCCTTCTAACAGATGTCAGAGTGGTTAAATCCACTGTGATTACCAGGGCTTGTGAGCATGAAGCTTCTCCTATTTGTTTGTAAAGGGCTCTCTGCTTTGCTGTCCTGATCAGGAGGTCTGTAGCAGACTCCTACTATGATATCCCCTTCCTGTGCCTTCCCTTTAACCTCTACCTATAAGTTCTCTTTGCATTGCACATCCCCTGGAGGAGCAACATGGATTTTAGTTTATCACTGATGTAGAGGGCAACACCCCCTCCCCTTCTCTCCTGTCTGTCCCTCCTGAAGAGTCTATACCCATCTGTCCCTATGCTCCAGTCATGAGATCCATCCCACCATGTCTCAGTGTTGCCAATGTCATCATACCCTGTGGACTTGCACATATTTGCAATTCTTCCTGTTTGTCCCCCATGCTCCTTGCATTAGTGTAGAGGCATTTCAGTTGTGCCTCTGTTGGAGCTGACTTACCCACTCATTTTCCCTTACTCTGTTCTTTGGGCACTCTTTCCTCAGTCTGTACTTTGACCCTAGGGTCAGATCCCACCTGTCCATGCTCAGACACTTTTGTAGCTATCAGCCTATCTGTGCCCCTTATGTCATCATTAGCACATGGATTACCACTTGATGTTTCCTTCTTGGCAGCTACTGCCTGAAGGGGATCTGGCTCATATCTGCAAGACTTTGACTGTGTTATTTTGTCCCTAGCATGCTTCTGGGCAGCAGGTTGAGAGCCCTTACTAATCCCCCATTGCTCCCACACTGATCTGTCCTGCCACACAGAAGCCTCATGACTTTGTCCCCCTCTCCCTTCACATCCTGTTTAAAGCCCTGTCAACTAGCCCTGCTATCTCCTCTGCAAAGATCCTCTTCCTCTTTCAAGAGAGGTGTCTCCTGTTTGGTGTCAACCTGGTGCAGTAGAGATCATACCATTGCCAAAGAACCCAAATTTGTGGTGGTGACATCATCCATAGAGCCATGTGTTAAAAGACTGTATCTGTTTAATCCAATGTCTCTGCCATCAGTTGGAATAACAGATGAGAAGATGACTTGTGCCCCTGAGCCTTGTACCACTCATCCCAAGGCCCTGAAGGTGTTTTTTGTTGTTGGTTTTTGGTTGGGTTTTTTTTTTTTTTTTCTGGGACTACCAGTCGTTACTTCTTCTCCTCCTACATGGAAGATCAATAATGGGTAGTAGTCTGTAGAGCGCACCAGGCTAGGAATATTCCTAACAACATTCCTAACCCAGGCCCCAGGTAGGCAGCACATCTCCCTATGAGAGGGGTCAGCCTGACATATCAGTCCCTCTGTTCCTCTCAGAAGTGAATCCCCTACAACTATCACTCTCCTCTTTTTCTTTGTATCACTAGTCTTAATTCTTGGGGCTGGCTGACACACCCTGGGCAACTGAGCAGATGGACTTTCCCCTCCATCTTCCTCTGCCCAATCCTCAGTTTCTAGTGCCCCATATCTGTTGTGCAAGGGCAGCTGGCAAGACTGAGAAGATCAGGAGGGAGCTCTCCTGCTCCTGTAGGAGGGGGGGACGACGACCTGCCTCCACTCCCCCTCATGTCCTGGGTCTCCTCCTTTACCTGTTTTAGCAGGGGAATGAGAGGAAACTGAATCCTGTGCTGCTTATGCAGAACTCACCTGCTGTCCCTCCCTCAAGGATGGTATAGCCTGGCTTGACCAGTCAATTTCCCTTTCACAATCCCATATAGACCTTAGTCTTTCAACTTCCTTCTTAAGCCCAGTCACCATACTGAGCAGATCACTCACCTGCTCACACCTCACATAGGTTTCATACCCACTGTGCTGGTTGGAGGCTTAATTGGAATATTTTAATATGAGAGATTAGGTTATAGGTTGAGAAAAGAAAACATGATGATGTCTCCTTCACTCATATGTTTCCTAACTGCTACAAAAGTAAGAACCCAAACATAGATAAGACAGAGCTGCTCAGGTCACCCTGACTGCTGATCTCCTTCTCCCTGCTTTCTGGCTGGATCTGTGTAACCTAGGTAGCCAATTCCTGCTTCTAATGCCCCTGGCTGATCTTCCCTGTTTACTTGGTACATAAGACAGATACTGGGATAAGATTGGGTGGGCAGGGAAGGGTGGAAGGGTGGTTGGGAGCCCCTCTTGGGGACTCTGATCTCTGGGAGGGGTGTGGTGTTTCTGTATTACCTTTTTAGTGTATATATCTGTAAATAGCTGTAATATATTGTAAATATCTGCTTATATATATTGCTGAGCTGTAAATACAAAGCTTCACTCATAAACTTCCAGCTGTCTGAGTCTAGTCTGGGTGACTTCAAAAGTGGGCGGATAACTCCTGAACCACCACACTCACCACCCTCCATTCCAAATGCTAGGTTCAGGCATTCTCTGCAGCCAGGGGTCTGGACACCCACACATTTGCAGGAGGTACCAGTGTGGGTGCCCACAGTTTTCCTAGTCCCATTATTCGCCCAGGTTACAACCATGACTATTTCTTTGGTGGTTTTTTTTGGTTCGTTTGTTTGCTTGCTTGCTTGTTGGTGGTTTTTTGCTTGTTTGTAGGTTTTTGTTGTTGTTTGTTTTTTCTTTTAATAATTCTCTCGGGGAGCGCCGCTCACCGGAATTGAGTGAAATAGCTCCGCTGCTCCGCCTCCGAGTGGCGCTCCGCTGCTGGCTCGCTCGCCTTCGTGTCCGGCGCACAGCCACGACAACGCCCCCGGCTGCCTCAGTCCCTTGGCGCAGGCGCCTGAGGGGGGCGCGCCTGAGGGGGGCGCGCCTGAGGGGGGCGCGCCTGAGGGGGGCGCGCCTGACGACCCTCGTCCTCTTTCACCAAGTGCCTCCGCGCTGGGAAGTGCCTGTTCGCCTGAAAGCAATACTTTCAGTGCCTGTTCGCCTGAAAGCGCCGGAGCTGGTCCCGGTGCCACTGCCTCTCTTCTGCAGAATTAAAAATTCAGTCTTGATCTAGAATGACTAGCATATGGAAAAAGAGGTTTGTGTGCATAGACCTAAACCCATCCTATTGTCATAGAGTCTTTTCAAACTACCAAAACAAAGGTTTCTTGAAACTTGAATCAAACTACAGAGAAAAATCCGATGCCATGAAATTGAACATTAATAAGCTCATACCTGTGTCATCTGTTTCAGCACTTCCCATGTAGCATTTATATTTTGCTTTCAGGGAACAAACTCAGTGAAGTGCATTGTTTCCTACAGTCACTTATAAATTCCAAGTTGTTTTTTTACTTTGCTTTACTGATGCACACTGTCACTGAGGCTGGAAGATACTAAAACCAAAAGTCAGTTTCCCCAGGACAAAAGCATAACCTTTCTCCCCAGATTCAAGACAATGCTAATATAGACCATGAAATAGTCATTCTTGGTGAAGAAGTTTAGAGCCTAAAATTTACTTTTATTACTTTTTCTAATGTTCATTTTATACTGCTGATAACCTTGACACTATGAATTACAGACATAAAATAAAGTGATCTTGTTCTCATAAGGATGGAACTGTAACCTTCTTTTACCTTCCAACCCCAGCCCACAAAGACAAACAAACAAACAAAAAAACAAACAAACAAAAAAAAACACCAAAAAAGTTTGCACCATCACCACTAACCATTGCCTGACCATCATCCATCTCCCACCCATCTCCTGCTCATATCCAGCTATGCTGGGCATGACAGCAACAGACAGTGTGCCAGATTCCCTCCTGATCCTCATCTGTTCCTGAATGGCTTCATCATCCCAGTAAAACCTTCACCATCTTTCAGCAACAAATGGCCTGCTTCTTCCTGCATGTGAGTCTCTTTATGTATCCATCAACTGCAGGACATGGTATGGCAAGGCAGCATAGCTCCAGGTCACAGTGCATAGGCAGCAGCAAACCCTCCAAGACACCTTCATTTAAATACTTAGCATCTCCCAGCTGCAGTTTATGTCTCTCCCATCCTTGATTCTTCATTCTTTATTTTAAATGTTGTCTTTCAAAGAGTCCTACAAAATTGGAACAGAGCAAAAAAATAAAAGCAGTAACACTTTTTCTTGATTGATTATTCTCTTAATGTTTCTGCCTGCTCACTCCCTAGCAGATTTTGCCATTCGCAGAGAAAGTTTTGGGTTTTGCTTTGCATCTTAATATCTCATCCTTAAGTGGTTTATACAATATTAAATTATCTTGGAGATACTCTTTGAATAATTCACTTTGGCCATAGCATGTACTCTTTTAATAAAATGTCCTGTGTTCTCACCTGTAGAAGTCTGGATAAGTATTTTTCAGCTCTGAGATGAGTCTTCATTTCAAGTTGTGGAAACCATACTGTGCATTGCAGAGATATGGCCAAATACAGTAGTTTCAGTGAATATTTTATTTGATGCTCTGAAGTACTGATACATGCTGAGAAGGTGCTGCCTTTAATCAATCCTCCTTGAAAAGGTGCACAACAGCCTTTTCTTACTCAAAATAAGAAAGTTACTGTTTGTACAGTAATTAAACAGCAGCAGCTACCACCCAAGCTAGCTTTATTGTGCAAAACAGAAGGTGAGGCAAGCAGGTAAAATATTTCTATAGGATCAGTTGAAAACAAAACAAAACCAAACCACAAAAAACACACAGAGAGAAAACTGCCTCCTGCTGCTCCTGCCATCTGTGTTGTGGGAAATTCACTGCTGGCTGAGGTTCTATAGATAAAGAGGCTGGAAATGCTGGGGTCTTTCAAGAATTTATCTTCGAAGAAAACCTGAATATTTTGTGCCATGTGGCAGTGCTTTCATCAATCAAGCAGAGATTACCACATTTTGCAAGATGAGAGACAAGAGACTGGAACTATGTTTCTAAACATCACCAAAACCTTTTCTCTGTGAGGAAGCAGAGATGCAATTCTTACACGGTAGTACTGATTTTTACAGTGTAGCCATTTTTGTGCTCAGAAAATGTCACATCATCAGAAGTGTCCTATCATCTTCATGTACCAATGATAGTATTTCCCGTAATATACCTGCAAATGCCAGTAAGAAAATGCGGTATCAGAACCCATGATATAGACAGTGGGATCAAGCGCACCCTCAGCAAGCTGGCAGATGGCACCAAACTGAGCGGTGCAGTCAATATGCCAGAGGGACAGGATGTCATCCAGAGGGACCTGGACAAGCTTGAAAAGTGGGCCCAGGTGAAACTCATGAGGTTCAAGAAGACAAAGTGCAAGGTTCTGCACTTGGGTCAAAACAATTCCCATTATCAATACAGGCTGGAAGAGAATGTAATAGAGAGCAGCCCTGAGGAAAAGGACTTGGGGGTACTGGTAGATTAAAAGCTGGACATGAGCCAACAATGTGCACTTACAGCCCAGAAGGCAAATCACATCCTGGGCTGCATCAAGAGAACCATGGCTGGAGGATTCACAGAGGTGACTCTGCCACTCTGCTTGGCTTTGGAGATACTTTGCCTGGAGTACTGTGTCAAGCTTTGGGGCCCTCAACAGAAGGGCATGGACATTAGGGAGAAGGTCAAGAGACACAAAAATTATAAGAAAGCTGAAGCACCTCTCCTATGAAGACAGGCTGAGAGAATTTGGCTTGTTTGGCCTGGAGAAGAGAAGGCTCTGGGGAGAATTTATCCTGGCCTTTTAGTACCTGAAGAGGGCCTACAAGGAAGCTGGAAAGGGAATATTTACAAAGGCATGTAGCAATAGGACATGGGGCAATGGTTTTAAACTAAAGAAGGGTAGATATACATTGGACATTAGGAAGTTCTTTATTGTGAGGGTGGTGGAACACTGGAACAGGTTGCCCATGGAAGGGTTGGAGGCCCCATCCCTGGAGGCATTGAAGGTCAGGCTTGATGGGGCTCTGAGCAGCCTGATCTAGTTGGAGATTTTCCTGCTTATGGCAGGGAAGTTTGAACTAGATGACCTTTAAAGGTCATCAGTGCATTCTATGAGTCTACAAATACAGATGGCAAAAATTACTTATCTTATGCATTTGTTTACTTGAAGCATGTAAAGGTGAAAAGTAGAGCTTTTAATAGAAAAATCTTGACTGTTAGAAACTTAAGAAATTAAAAAAAAAAAAAAAAAGACAAATTGACATACACAATATTTAGCTATAGTATCATGCTGAAGATTTTAGGCATGGAAACCAGATTATTCTAACCAGTCTGCCCATGGTCTGCATAGGTATCTGCCAGAGAAAGCAAATGTGAGCAATATCACAAACTACTAAAAATAAGTTCCTTACCCAGAGGTCTCAGGCTCTTAAAGGACACTCTGATACCCTTTCTTTGATGAAGCTCAAAAACACAGGGGATAAATTGAGAGAGGGAAAACGCAACAGAAACTTCACAGCTGTTCTCATATCTGAGCTACTTTTCTCTTTAGTTTGCCACATTGTGTTCTCTTACTGCTGAAAATTTTTTAAAAAGATCATCTAGCCCATAACTTGGTATGCTACATTTACATCAGGCTACTCATTCTACCAAAAGCAGTGTGAGTCTAATCAGAGTGAGCAGCCAGTCTCTGCAATGGAGATTTCCCTTTTTTTCCCACCAAAGTCTTGTGTTTCTGGGACATAGTTCAGCAGCTGGACATGTGGATAGCGTTCTCCTTGGGAATTCCAGTATTCGCATGTATCTGTACACAGGCTAATTTTGGCAAGGCAAATACATGTATTAGAACAAGAGGAGGGGAAAAAAGGCTGGTTCAAAACACCTCTCTAGATTCTACAATAATTTGTTTTGCAATTTTTAATTCCTACTTACAGATTTTCAGCATCCTTGTAGTCAATACTAACAGTTCAACTTTCAAGAGATGTACTCACTACATTGCCCTTTATTAACTCAGTGTATTTCAATGAGGCTTTTTTGTGTTTTTTTTTTTTTAATAATAGTTTTCTGCAGTGTTTTATTTTGCAAACAAAGCAGCAGCTGCTAATAAATGTAGCCAGCTGATTACACTGAATTTTGCACTTTGCACTCTTGGATTTCCAATCCTCTAGAGGAAAATTAAAACCATATTCAGAGGTAGTACTCTGAGGACTCAACATGATGCTGTTTTATATTATACATATTCAGTGGCAGCATAGGGACAGTACTTTGTGTCACATAGGATGTCGAGGTAGTAATATCATGTGCCCTGGCTTTCTGTTTGACAACTTGTCATTGCAACAAACTGCTGCAAACACCCTAAAAGCTTTTATATATAAAAGCATTTGCACAGATTTGTATCCAGGCAACAGTTATAATCTTTTAGATAAATTGCCTATTGCTCATTGCTTATAAATTAGTTGCAGCTAATTTCTCTTAGCAAAAGAGGGCTGTGTAGGTCTGATAAAGGGAAGTGATTAAAAAAAAATTAGTAAGATGGCAGAACAAGCATTGTTTTGCCAGTCTCTGTTTCTGCTTTTCCTGTGGAATTATGATTTGCAAATAATCCTGGTGTGATTCTTATCAGTGTTGCAAATTGTGGCCATGGCCAAATTGCTGATGAGACCGCATGTTTCTTTCCTGTAGGCAGAAATTCTGCCTATTATTTGCACTCCTAAGAATTATATGGATACCTTAAAAAGCAGGAAAAGCATTTCAATATAAAAGAAGTAACAAAGTGAACAGAGGTTCCCGTGGCTCCTGAAAGATTCTCCAGTCATCCCAAAATCTGCTGTGATCAAAAAAAAAAAAAAAAAA
>VWZI01006779.1:236109-265193 GCA_013396835.1 Psilopogon haemacephalus
AAAAAAAAAAAAAAAAAAAAAAAAAAAAAAAAAAACAAAACATGCATGATCCACCTTCTTCATCAGAAAAAAACCCAACATGCACGATCCACTTTCTTCATCAGTGACACAGTAGTGTCATGTTTCTCCTGATTTCTTCCATCAGTTTTAATAGGAGATTAATCCATTCCCAGCTGCAGACTGCTATGTTAAAACTGCTGTGGATGTTTTTCCTAGTTGGAACTGACAGCCTAGAAATTCCACTCCTAGTTTTCACTTGTTACCTCTGCTAGCCAGTGAAACTTGGTTTCCAGTTATGTATATTTATAGATAACTAATGAATGTAGGGCAATCTTTACCAGAAACATTGAGTCAGTTGATTAGCTTACCAGCTGTTACTGCTTACCATGAATGTTCAGCTTTCCCCTTCTGGATATCTGTCCTGAGAGCTGGATCTGCCAAATGAGAAAGAAAGTAAAAATAATTACTTAGTTAAATAAACTACAATGCTTTTCTTAACTAAATAAGATCCACCGTTCTTTGGGAAAAACATATTTCCTGCTCTCATATTCTTCTGTTTCGGTTCTTTACACTCTGATTAAATATATATTTATCAGCTGCAGGTTTTTTTCCTTTGTTACAGATTGTTTCTTTTGATATCATTAGTTTGCCCATATTATTGGCATTTTATCGGTAGGGCTTCTGTGGTGGCTGTTAAGCTTCTTTAGAAAATCCCTTCCCATAAGCCTCTTAATAAAAATAAGAGAAGTTACATAAATGTGGTTGCTGGGGTTTCCCCTAAAAATTTCTTTGGGAGACAAAGAAGACATTTTCATCTTTATTCTGATAGTCAAGAAAACAAAAGAAGGGTAATTTGTGAGCTCCAGGCATCAAACCACTCACCAGGGAATAGTCAGGGCTGTTGATTTCACTTGCACAAAAAGCACTTTGGCTAGAAAAGTCTTGTTCCTAAATCTATCAGTATTCTTCCAAGGAGCATATTGTTTGATTTTGAAACAGATTGAAGATGTCAGGCTTTGAAGATAAAGTGAGGAATCTGAGGAAGAATGTTAGGAGAGTTGACCTTGAAATTCGTATTTTAGGATTTTCAGATACCCACTCCATACTTCCACATATAAAGTGTGACACTCTAATCTCCTTTTGCCTTATTTCAGCATACAGAGAAATGTCTCTTTAAAAATCTTATTTCCAGCCTCTGTAACTTTTTAAGAAGTCTAGTAATAAATAACATATTAAAGCCCAGGATGCTGTATTTAAAACACTACATGAAAGCCTTAAGTTTGTAGCTTTCATATTTTCACCAAAAAGCATGATAAAATTATTTGAGCATGTACTAAATATTAAAACAAAGTCCAGGTATTTATCCTTCTAACATATTTTTGTTCATTTGTATAAAATCATGTTTTATTTCTTTAAAAGGTTCATGTTTTAAACTGCCAACACTTCTACAGTGGACTAAATGAGTGGGGGGAAAAAACAACAACATTTAAAGGAGTATACTTCAGCAGTACACATATATATATATTATATATAGAGCTAGCACCCTACTCAGGCTTGCAAAGTGGGGCAGAAGGAAACATAAAAGCTCCTCATTATTTACAAAGAAAAAACCTGGAACACCTGTCATACCTTTGGGGCATGGTTATAGGATGTGCAGCAGCTATGCAATCATATCAAGCCTGGATTTGAAGGTCTCAGCCTTGAGGATACTAGGAAGAAGTGAATGCTGAAAGCTGGCTGGGCAGGAGGCCTGTTTACTTATCTCCTTAGCTAGACTTTCCCAGGATCCCTGAAGTATCTGTCTCCTTAGAGTTGACAGGGAAAATGCCTCCAGACTGAGCGGTCCTAATCTTCTGTTTGTGTTGAGTCGCAGACAACCATTTTACTATGATTTTGAATGGAAACTCAATAAAACCTGAAGCACAGGGAACTATGGAACCTATTGCTTCATCAGGGAGGAGTTTTAGCATATTTTCAGGACAGAGTTTTTCAGCAAGTTCTCATTAAACTGAGACCAACTAAAAACTTTCAAATGTTTTCCTATTAAATGTTGTGTTCAGCCAAAAGGAGGCATTCCTAAACATCTGAACAAATACTAAACTAAATTTAATAAAACTACTCTTCACTGCATTCTCTTAAAATGTTTAAGATTGCTTAAGACAAAACATGGGCTAGAGTAAGGGAATGATTACTAAACAGCATAATTTCTAAAGATTAAACAGCAACTATGGAGAGTTTATTATCACTGGACTAAATTAGTCTTAACTGGAAAGCATCTGAATAAATAAGTTATCTTGGCTAAGCCAATTACAATTAAGCAGAGAAATGGCACCTTCAAATAAATACAGAAAGCCAACTAAATATCACCTCAATGTGGGAAGCTGTACCTTTAAAAGGTTCTTGTAGAAGATGTTCAGGTGAGCTGAGGTTGAATGACCTATACTACTGTTCAGCCTGTGGCTGTTAGCAGTCATCACTGATCAGGAGAGTTAGGCATATGATATAATAAGACTGAACCCGAAATAATACCCTAAGCAGAAGGCTAAAACAAGTAAAGTCTCTGCACGAATGGAGCTTTATAGTATACTGAAGACATTGGAAGAAAGCTTCAAGACACACTAAAAGGAAGGAATTAAAACTATTTGAGAAACCAGTGAAATTTTAGCCATTCTTCATTCGGTCATATAGAAAGATCTAAGCACTAATTCCCCTGTATCTGACACACCTGGCCTTGTATGCCACAACAGTGTCTGAGCCTACAGTAGGCTGAAGGCAGGGGACCAAACAGAATAAGATTCAGGATGTGTCTTAAAGAGCACCTCTTCAATAGCAGTTGAGGTGTTCTACATGAATTACAGAATTAAAACTGAGAGAACCCATGAGGTGTGTTTCATTTTAGTTGTCCTGAAGTAGAATTAGAATATAAGATTAATGGGCTAATTGCAGAGTAGTTTTCCTCATCCTTTTTTTTTGAGTGAAAAATTCTTGCATCTTTGAGTGAAGTAACCTGAAGTTCTTTCTGTTTACAAACTCAGTACTGGTTATAGTACTAGTGACTAGCAACATTTGTACTGTCTTATTCCAATGTTCAAATAATATAAACATACAGAGATGTGTATTCACTAGAAAAGTATCTTTGTGGATATGTTATTTACATTGCTGAGCACTACAGGATAATTTTGAGTTAAGTCACTAAAACTTCCAGCAGGAAGTGGATTCTATTGTCCACAGGGTTGCTCTTCAATGCTGTTTGATTTGTAAATTTGAAGGCTCACAACCTGATGAGAAAACTGATCCTAAGTGTCATTCCTCTTGGACAGGTGTTCTCATCTCTGTTTGTCATTTTAGAACCAGACACTACTAATGATCCACCAAAGAAGCCAGCCTTTGACACTTTTGGAAGGGAACAATCTAAATATTAGCTCTGATAGCTGTCTGGAGAAAATATTTTTTATTTTAATTAAGGAAAGATAAATAAGAAAGCCATCTCCAACAGGAGTCTCATCTTTGGGAAAAAAAAATCACAAACCAGAAGAATTCTAGGTCTACCTCTTTCTTGAGTATTTTCTTGTTTGCCTTGACACTTGTCATTTGCAGTCTATTGGCTGTGGAATCATCTCATACTAGTGCTCTGGGTCCAGACTTCTTCCATGCACCAAATTCATGGCAAGGTCCCTTGATTGACCTCATTATTGCCTGTAACTCCACTTGTTAAGATGAGTGTTCTTTCTGTATATTCGGCCCACTAACTCTAGTGCATTTATACTGACACAAAAAACCCCAAACAAATAGACAATGAAATTGTTGACATAGAGTACAGAAATTACATATCTGATCTTCCTGGAACCATTTAGTTAGATATTATTTCTTCCAGACATCCTTCTGTATATTTGTCATGTCTTTACTTTATATTGTCCACATTTAAAAGCATTCATAACAAAAACGAATTATCCCATCTGGTGTAGATGACGAAAGCCATTTTTAGATAAGAGTATTTGACATTTAAAGGATAATAAAAGACCTATGAGACAGCTGTTGTCAGAATGACTCCAAAGTTTACAAAGAGTTGAAGCAAATGTGAAAATAAAATTATGTACATTGTGTAGCTTGAATTCTTTGGTAGTTGTGATAAAGTAATCGTTTTTTTATCCATCCTGAGCAACAAAAAGAACAGATTAATTCAAATGAATTGCTGTTTCTAGGAAGCACTCAGTCCCAGATAAGATCACCACTGCATTTCTAGAGCTGTCATGAGCTTATTCCCAAGTCCAAACTTGCCTCTCACCACACTTTTTGCCAATCAAATTGTGACAAAAATGCATACTTGTACTCATCTGCAGGGTGATGGGGTAGATGTCACCCTCTGTAGAAATCCGAAAAAAAACCATCAGCAAGCAGGGTGCCACTGAGTGTACAGATTAGCTTCAGTCTGCAAGTCTCTAATGAACATAAGCAAATAATTCCAATGGAAAAAACTCAATTTACATACCTGTGTATTACCTATCTTGTAAAAATACCAACCATCTAGAACCAATTAATATTTCTGCAATGATTGCATATGGATTTCTTATCAAAGGAGATAGAGAATCATAGAACACACTAGGTTGGAAGGGTCATCTAGAGGTCATCTAGCTCAAACAGCTCCTGCTGTGGATGGGAACACCTCCCTCTAGACCAGGTTGCTCAAAGCCTCATCTAGCCTGGTCTGGTCTTAAACACATCCAGGGATGAGGTGTCTACTGCTTCTCTGAGGAACCCATTCCAGTAAAGACCTTCTTCCTAATGTGCAATCTAAATCTGCCCTGTTCTAGTTTAAAACCATTTCCCTTGTTCTAACACTACATGCCCTTATAGAAAGTCCCTCTCCAGCTTTTGTGTAGGCCCTTTTCAGATACTGGAGGGCTGCTATAAGGCAGGGTGAACAAATTCCTCAGCCTATCCTTGTAGGAAAGGTGCTGCATCCCTCTGGTCACCTTTGTGGCCCTCCTCTGGACTCTCTCCAACAGAACCATGTCCTTCCTGGGATGGGAGTTCCAGAGCCAGATGCAGTATTCCAAGTGGGATCTCACAAGAGCAGAGGGACAGAACCACCTTCTTTGACCTGCAATCCACACCTCTGTTGGTGGAATCCAGGATATAGTTATCTTTCTGGGCTGCCAGCACACATTGCTGGCTCATGTCAAGCGCCTAATCAACAACCACCCCCAAGTACTTCTCCATAGGGCTGCTCTCAATCCACTTGTCATCCAGCCTGCATTTGTGCTTAGCCTTGCCCCACCCATGCACTTTGCTGTGCTGAACTTCATGAGGTTAGTATGGGCCCATCTCTCCAGCCTGCCAGGGTCCCTCTGGATGGCATCCTGCCCTCCAGCACATCAATCATACCATGGATGTGAGAACAAACAGGATTTCTCTTCTAGTAAGTATACAGCTGTGGTGGTTTGGGGCCCCAGGTTCCCTTAAGAAGACCACAGACACAAAGTCCTCCAAAAAGAGACAGAGAGTCCCAGGGGACAGACCTGATCATCCCAGGATATTGTAACATTGTTATTCTATTCCCTTTTCCAGTATCACAGCTTATAAGGCAGTGTCTGGCTGATGATCACTCTCTTCTACCTGCCTCTCCTCCCTTCGCTTCTCTCTCTGGGAAGAGTGCACGTCCCTCCTTACCTCATGCTTTGTGTGGGGAGGATGGCTCCTGGCTTACCTCATGCTTTGTGTGGGGAGGATGGCTCCTGGCTTACCTCATGCTTTGTGTGGGGAGGATGGCTCCTGGCTGGCAGGGAATTTTGAGATGCATCATGAGGCCTGCTGAGGACTTGTAGACCTGAGGTGGGGACAGGAGTTTTGGCCTACTCTCAGGCCTGCCAAGAGGGGTGGAGAATTCTAGAAGGTTTTAGTCCAATAGACTTGGCCCAGCTTGTGAATGTACTCATTTCACCTGATTGCCTTCTGTACATCTGCACCTGTAAATAGAATCGCCCTTTAAACTTCCAATCAGTGTGCAGTATTCACTCCCAAAAGCAAACACTGTCCTCCAGTCCCGGATAGCTCATGGCCCTAAACTGGGACAACTGCATAGTCAGAGATACTTCTTTAGTTCTACATAACAGCAGCAATAGGGATCAAATGTGTCATAATTGAAAAGGTGCCAGGAGTTAAAAGGGAGACTATTGATTAATTTCCACCGGTCTCTCTGCGCATGCATTTTAAAGTTGATGTGTCATAATTGGAAAGTCTACGCTGCCCATCGATATTTGCCAATCTACTCCTCCTCCTCAACTCAGTGGACCAATACAGGTAGCCGTAACAACAATCTGAGATCAATGTCTCATCTCCAAAGCATGAAAAAGTTGTTAGTCAGTCCCACATTTCCCTACTGGGCCCACGGGTAATTTCCTGCAAAGAATCCTGACACAGACTGAATATGTAATGTAACAATAAAACTATGTTTTCAGACAGCTTTTTCAGCATGTCGTTTACACACAGAGATGGCAGAAGCTGTGTAAGAAAGCAGCTAGAAATAAAAGCAAAAACTTTATGTTGCTCTGTCATCAAATGAGATGGGTGTAACATCTGACAGCTTGGGAAAACCCAGCTGCTCAATTAAGAGACTGTATGAATTCTTCAGGATATCATTTATCAGAAAGATTTTTTTTCAGTTATTCCACAATATCTTCATTAATGACATTATGTTGCCACATGTGAGTATGCTGTTGGAAATCTGCAAGGCTCCCTGGATGAAAAAAACACATCCTACATAAAGGTTTTTGTAATTGATGCTGCTGATGATGAGTAGTAGGAGAACTTCCAGTTTATTTTTACTTTTTCTGTCTTCAAAGTATTCGTTCAAGCACATCTGTTTGTCTCTAAATGCACCACTATGATGGATGATGAGCCTGTTGCTAGGTTACTAACAGCCATGCCTTTTTATATGTCTAAAAATATTCTGTGTTTACTGATTATAGTTTCTGTGTATTCTAAAGCACACATGATTATTGTGAAGCATTTTGAAGCTTTGGGAATATGACTGGTTTATTCCTTGTAACACAGCCCTATTCTTAAGATTGTTCAAAATTTGATATGAGACATGAGCACTCCTGCATCCTAATTCATATATGCTATTCCTTTCTCAACAATCATAGAGCTGGAAAGGATTTGAAAGGTCACATTATTTATCAGGATCAACTGTTATTTAGCTGGTAGGACAAATGCAGACATTTGTCAAACAAGAGTCTGAAAGGTTCTAGTGATGGAAATTCTTTGACCTCCCTGGGCAACCTAATTCCATGCCTAAATATCTCCATGAGAAAATATTTTCCCAATATCCAAACTAAATCTCCCTCACTGCTAGTTAAATACATTACTTCTTTTATGAAATGCAATTCATGAGAGTTCCATGGCAAATTGAAAAAAACATAACCAACAACAGCAAAATTAGGTTCCAGGCTCTTTTCAGACTTAAAAAAGAAAGTTATTTCCAATAAACAGAATAAAGGCAGCTACTGCTCCTGTTTCACTCACCTATTATGAGCTGGAGAGCCAGGTCTTTGATGATGGAAGTAGGTAATGGACAGGTACCTACAGTTCCACGTAAGTAAAAGGGCAGACTTTACCTGTCACAATGATGAACATCACAACTTGCTTCAAAGAGATACTTGAACAAAGATCAGGCACACAGAGCATGGTGATGAATTCCTAATGATGTCACAGTGAATAATGTATTTTGAACAAGGGAAGGACATTTTGGTCTAGATGCTGAATCAGTGGAGGAAAAGACCAGAGAAAGATTCAAAATACAAAAGTGATGAACTTTGGTGCTTTATGGATTTGTACCTTAAGGCATATGATCTCAGGTATAGATTCTGACACGCATATTTTTTGCCCAGGGGGGTGGTTGGGGCCACTTCCCTGGAGGTATTTAAGGACAGGCAAGATGAGTCTGTGAGCATCCTGATATAGGGTAGGGTGTCCCTGCCCATGGCAGGGTGTTGGAACTAGATGATCCTTGTCCCTTCCAACCCTGACTGATTCTGTGATTCTATGACTCTATGATTCTTCACAGCTCATCCATGCAGTTACCAGAAGGATCCCTCTCCTCTGTCAAGCTACTGAATTTCATGAAGTGTGGAAGACCTTATCTTCCTTACAGATGTGGCCAACCAAAAGTTTCCATGACAGACAGAGATAGTTCATATGCTCTGCTCAGTAAGATCTCCTGAAATAGGACAACATTAAATAAAGTGATTGCTCTGAAGTAAATAAGCAGCATTTTGAAAATGTCACAATGGAATGGCATGACATCTTTAAAATGAGAATTATAGCCACAGCCTCAGAACACAGTACAAATGTTAAACTGAGTCCTTATTTTAAAAGAAATAATTTTAAATTTTAAAAACAAAATAAAAAATGTAAACTATTAATAAAATGACATTGTCTATCTCTCAGCAGATTGCCTGCTCTGCCCCAGAAAATTATATTAAAAAAATAAAAATAAAGAGAAAGCTAATACAAGTAACTTGAAAGAGGACCAAAAAAAACCACAAAAGAAACCAGTGTTGGAAGATTTAAAGAGGTGGTGAACAATCCCTTATTGTGACTTACTGCTTTGTTTGTTTGTTTGTTTGTTTGTTTTTCTTTTTAATAGAGGAGCTGGATGGAATCCATACCAGAAAGGGTGCAGGATTAATTGACATTTCTAATCAGAAATGGCAGTTCAGTTCTTCACAGGAAAGTGATACAAAAAACTCTTACCATAGTACAGATCTCTTCAGCTTCTCAACACTCACAGTTCCCTACAGCTACACTTCCTAGGCAAAAAGAATCATGATCCTTAACTAAGCAAATGCTCTTTTGTGTCTTAACTAATTGCCCTTCATACAGCTGAGATAGAAATCTGTCTGTATTACAATACAAAAGCAGAACCCTCCTGCAAGATAGTGATTAACACGGTTGTTAGAAATGAGCACTGGAAAGCATGGAGATGTTGTGTTTCTTCCCTGTGTTATCCAACACATGATGTCAAAATCTAGGAAAACTAACACAGTAATTAATTAAGTCATAACAACTGCAGTAGCTCTAAAAAGCTTCTTGCAGAGATGTGGTTTTCCCACTCTAGTCAGTGCCTATCAGGCTATACCTGGACTACTGTGCCCAGTTCTAGTCCTGACAATTAAAGAAAATGCAGACAGACTGGAGATGGTCCAAAGGAGGGCTACAAAGATGGCTGGGGAATCAGCCCTATGAGGACAGACTGAAAGAGTTAGGTCTCTTCTACCTGGAGAAGAGAAGGTTCTGTAGGACCTCTTTACAGCATTCCAGTACTTAAAGGGCAGCTACAAAGAGAAAGAAGGATCTGTCTTCAAGAGAAGCCACATGAGGTGCAATGCATGCAAGTTGCATCAGGAAAGGTTTCATCTCAATACAGGAAAACAATTTTTTACAGTGAGAACAGTCATTTGCTGGAACAGCCTCCTCAGGGATGTATTAGAGCCCCCACCACTGGAGATGTGATTTGACAGGGAGCTAGATAATGTCTCCTAGGCTTCCTTTCCCATAAAAGATTGGATCAGATGCCCTTTTGAGGTGTCTTCCAAGCTAGGCTATCCTATGATTGTATGATTCTAGAAAAATTCAAGTTTACATTATAATTCTTCCTCTTATTTTGGCTGAAGACATCATATTCCAGTTGCAGTCTTTAGTCTTTTGCACATACAAATAAAAGGTTAGTGTAACATGTCAGGTTTCAAATAAAAGCAGTTCTTTTTAATTCTGGGAATCATCTCAAGCCATCTTTACTTACGTAAGTCTGAACTAGTCACTCTACACTCACTTTATAATTAGAATAACAGAAACCTCCAGACTTTCAAAGAAAAATGGGGGTTTGCATACCCCACATGGACATTAATGATAAGAGCGATTGCCTTTTGGAGATGCCTAATAACTGGAACAGAAACTAATGGGAATCTGATTCAATATTTTCTGACTTTTTGATACTCAAACTGGAGTCTACATATTTTGGGAATGTGAAATAATGAGCAGTTTGGCCTTCATTCACACAGTTGAGGAAAATAATCTGTGGCCATCTGACCTTGGCTTCCATATAACATGGCAGCAGCCCTTACATGAGATAATGGATGCAGGTGGCCTAGGTTATCTATGCTAATGACTGGGGTTGTGCTTGTTTAGATTATGCTAATAGATGAATATTTGTAGGTGTGGTGCTTGGTACTTGGTCTATATAAACACAGGTGTAATGGATAATAAACCACTTCTACTTCACATTGAATTGCACGGAGTCCATGGTGCATCCTTCACTGAGCACTGTCGCCATCTGACATACATATCACAGTATTAAGGATGTGAAAAGGGAATGTGTCCCTCTCTCTGTACTTAAAGTAGACCACTTGATAATTGGCATCTTCTTTGTCTAAATGTCATCTTGTTGCCTGTGCAAATGTCCAGAACTGCTTTGGTTGAGGACGCAAAACAAAGACTGTAGCCTTCATCAAAATCCTTTTAGTTTCCAAAAAGAAGTCCTCCAAAGGGACTAATTTTTGTAAAATGACATAGTACTATTTAAACATGATTCTTCCCATAACACTGGGGCTCTCACTGAACAGTGCAACCAAGTTTCACAAAAAGGGGAAGAATTTTTCCAGCAGTTGCAGAATTTCACATGTAGAATAGAATAGAATAGTATAAGCCAGCTTGGAAGAGACCTCCAAGATCATCCAGTCTAACTTATCACCCAGCCCTATCCAGTGGCACTAAGTGCTCCATCCTTTTCTTGAACACCTCCAGGGATGGCAACTCCACCACCTCCCTGGGCAGCCCATTCCAATGGCAAATCACTCTCTCTGTGAAGAACTTTAACAGTGATGGAGAGATGGGGCTCTACTTGATACAAGTAAGGTGTCCATTTATTGAGTGCAAAGCACCAACTTATATACTCTAAAATCCAAAGCTTTTACTTTGTGTCAAATATTAATTGGTTAGCACAGCTGTGTATATCAAGCTATTGGCTAGTAACACCTTATCAAGATGCAAACGCGTGTCTGAGCAAAGCTTACATTCTTTTTACTTGGCTCCTAGACACTCATTATCTCTAATAAAAACATCTGCCAAGTTTCATCTCTTTAGACCTTCAGCAATATCTATCTGTGCCCTAGCAGCCTTCTTCCACCAGCTCAGTGGCACCCTGTACCCATAGCTTTCGTTCCAGTAAACTCAAAACATCCTTGCACCAATCTCTCAGTATTCTAGCAAAGGCTAACAAAGAAATTCCTACAGAACTTCTTATTAATATCCAGCCTATACATCCCCTGGCACGACTTTAGACTGTGTCCCCTTGTTCTGTTGATGATTGTGTGGGAAAAGAGACCAACCCCCACCTGGCTACAGCCTCCCTTTAGGTGGTTGTAGACAGCAATGAGGTGACCCCTGAGCTTCCTCTTCTCCAAGATAAACAATCCCAGCTCCCTCAGCCTCTCCTCATAGGTCTTGTGCTCCAGGCCCCTCACCAGATTCATCTCCCTTCTCTGGGCACATTCCAGTACCTCAACATTTCTCTTAAATTGAGTGTACCAGAACTGGACAGAGTACTCAAGGCATGGCCTGACCAGTGTCAAGTACAGGGGAAAGATAACCTCCCTTGTCCTGCTGGCCACATTATTCCTGATACAGGCCAGGATGCCATTGGCTCTCCTGGCCACCTGGGCACACTGCTGGCTCATCTTCAGCCTACTATCTACCAGCAACCACAGGTACCTGTCTGGCTGGCTGCTCTCCAGCTACTCTGTCCCCAGCCTGTAGTGCTGCCTGGGCTCATTGTGGCCAAAGTGTAGAACCCTACACTTAGCCTTGTTAAATCTCAACCTATTGGCCTCTGCCCACCCATCCAGTCTGTCCAGGTCACTCTGCAGGGCCTTCCTACCCTCCAGCAGATCAACACCTGCTCCTAGCTTAGTGTCATCTGCAAACTTAATGATGATGGACTCAATTCCCTTGCCCAGGTCATCAATAAAGATATTGAATAGGACTGGACCCAGCACTGATCCCTGAGGCACACCACTAGTGACTGGTCACCAACTGGATGTGGCACCATTCATCACAATTCTCCGGGCCCAGCCCTCCAGCCAGTTGACCCATTTCAGAGTGAATCTGTCCAAGCCACGTGCTGCCAGCTTTGCCAGAAGCTTGTTGTGGCAGATGGTGTCAAAGACTTTGCTGAAGTCCAGGTAGACTACATCCACAGCCTTCCTTGCATTCACCAGTCAGGTAACCTGATTGTAAAAGGCAATCAGGTTGGTCAGGCAGGACCTACCCTTCCTAAATCCATATTGGCTGGGCCTGATCCTTTGGCCATTTGGCAGGTTCTGTGTAATTGCACTCAAGATGACCTGTTCCATAACCTTGCCTGGCACTGAGGTCAGGCTGACAGGTCTAGAATTTCCTGGTTCCTCCTCCCGGCCCTTCTTTTGGATGGGCATCACATTGGCCAGGTCCCAGTCTTCAGGGACCTCTCCAGAGAGCCAAAACTGTTGATAGATGATAGAAAGCAGCTTGGCCAGCTCATCTGCCAGCTCCCTCAGCACCCTAGGATGGATCCCATCTGGTCCCATGGACTTGTGAGGATCCAAGTGCCTCAGCAGGTCCCTTACTGATTCCTCTTGGATTACAGGGGGACTATACTGACCCTTGGCTAGATCTGCCTCTTTGGGAGGCCAGTTGTCCTGAAGACAATCTGTCCCACTATTGAAAATTGAGGCAAAGAAGGTGTTGAGTACCTCTGCCTTTTCCTCATCTTTCGTTACTATATTCCCCTCTGCATCCAATAAGGAGTGGAGGTTGTCCTTGCTCCTTCTTTTGCCATTAATGTGTTCCCCTTTACAGCAGTGGCCAGTTTAAATTCTAAGTGGGCTTCTGCCTCTCCGTTTTTTTTCTAGAAGATCTAGCAACATCTTTAAACTCTTCCTGGGATATCTCCCCTTTTTTTCCAAAGGTAATGTGCCCTCTTTTTTCTCCCTAATTCCTTGAGAATCTCCTTGCCCATCCAGTCCAGTTGTCTCCCTTGTCAGCTCACCTTCCATCACATTGGGACAGTCTGTTCCTGTGCCTTCAAGAGTTCTTTCTTGAAGTAGGTCTAGCCTTTCTGGGCCCCTTTGTTTCCCAAGGAACTTACAGTTTGTTCCTTAAATAAGCCAAAGTCCGCCCTTTGGAAGTCCAGTGTGGAGGCTTTGTTGATGCTTCTCTTGGTTTCACCATACATTGAAAACTCTGTTATTTCATGATCACTGGACCCCAGGCAGTAACTTTGTGTCTAAATCACTTTTATTAGCATGCTGAAATTAGTTTCTGAATGAATTCTGTGATGTTCTGGATTGCTTCCCTCAATCACCTAGTCTTCCAGGACTGTGTAAAATCTTTGGTATTATGCTACACTCTGGAGACTCAAACATCTCACATGATAGCAACTGCCACAACTAATTTGTAAGAATTTACAGGTGGGATCCCAGGAGCTCTTCAAAATAAATTACGGCTAACTAAGGAGCAGATGACCCCAGATACTAACTTCTGTTCTTGAACTCCAGATTACAGCCCCTACAGGAGGGCAATTGGGTTGGAGGGCAAATGCACCTTAGTGCACACTCACTGAATTGTGTGCATTTAGTTTGAGTCATCTTCAGCAGAGATGTAATCTAAAAAAGGGCAATGGAGAGGCTGGAGAAGGACTTTTTCCAACAGGTACTGACAGAACAAGGAGTAATTACTTTTAACTGAAAGAGGGTAGATTCAGATTAGACATAAGGAAGAAGTTCTTCACTGTGAGGGTAGTGAGGCACTGGAACAGGTTGCCCAGAGAAGTTGTAGATGTCTCATCCTTGGAGTGTTCAAGTCCAGATTGGTATGACTCCTGAGCAACCTGGTCTAGTGAAAGACATCCCTGCTCATGATAGGGACTGGGACTGGCACATGCAACTTACTGTTGAACTGGGACTAACACACATGACTTACCATAGGACCAGTGCTGACACCAGTTAAGCATGCTGCAGCAATGGCAATAGAGTGATGAACTGTGACCATGTATGAGATTGGAAAAGGTATGAAACTACAAAAGTAACAGGGAAATTTGGAGCTACCCCACAATTAAGCCCTTCAGGACCAGCATCTGGATCTTCAGTGGTAACTATCTGTGCTTTTGCTATCTCTTGATTTTTCCTTCTTTTCTATATTTCTAACTTTTTCTCCTGCACAAGTAAGCAAAATAAAATTCAAGTGCTTTTCCTAACCAACTGCTCAGTTCCTTCTTGGTTTCATTCTTGGGATCCATAGAAGAACCATCTCCTCTGCAAAAACAGATCAAAACACTATCTTCAAAGCAGAACAGGATTAACAGAGACATGGCTGCTTTTCAATTTCTTATGTGAGAAAGTCTCATCTGATAGCATGAACACAGTCCTGGAATATATAGTCCACAAACAGATCTGAATCAAGTCTTCCTCTCTGATGGTTAAAAAAAAAAAAAAAACAGATGAGAAAAATGCAACAATAAATGAACCATCTGGAATAAATCTGTGCAATGGTGCAGATTAAATAGTGTCTGTGAGAAGCAATCATTAATATTTATAAAGAATCTCAGCAGCAGAGGCTAAAGAATGTAGGAAATCTTCAGAAAATTTCAGATGAGCAATAAAACAAGGTAGTGGTATAAGAATAACAGCTTTCCATATGAAAGCAAAATGTAACAATTTACTGAAGGTTTTGTAATATATATTTGTCCACAATGCCAGTATTACTACACTGAGAGAGAAAATGTATCATTTAAGTATATTATTGTAGTAAGATCTGACAGCCTTTGGTGACTTGAGAAATCAATACTGAGAATCTTTAGTCAAGACCTGCAAAATATATCTAGAAGTTCAACTAAACTATGGTCAACGTGAGCCCACAGACAAAGCTCTCAACAGTAAAATTACTCTAGCAGAAAAAAAATATATATTGTCCCCTCTTTCCTTCAGAATTGCTTCTTGTTACAGACACAGTAGCTGAGTGCTCAAAGGATATTCCCGTGAGAAAAGCAACAAAGGGTATCCTCCTCTCTGTAAGTTGTTCCATGATGCAAATTTTTGCAGTATGAAACTTAGTGGAAAAAAAGTTCTACTTTAAAAATCTACAAAAAAGCAACAAAAGAAAGCACCTAGTGCCAAAGCTGAAGAAGGGGTCACTTTCTTTCACCATCCATACTAATGCATTATTTATTCTTGAATCTCAAGGGCCCTTTTATTTGTAAGAAGCTCAGTTCTTTGTACATGACTATCACTTGTGCTATACAAAGCTTTCATTCCCATCTAAATATATCATAATAATAAGCCACAAGTTTTGCATAGGCTTTTCACCTTGGAAACAAGCTAAGGCCATTGACATCAATATTGTGCTTTTGTTAACCTGATATTTTTCCTGCTTTAGCTGTGGTGCTCACATTGGTTCAGGTGACCATGTTTCTGTCAAGAAGACTGTAATTCTCACTTTGTTCTGTAGCCATGTTTCACCTGCAGCATATCCCCTCTCCAAACACAGACCTTAGGCTTCCCTAACTGCACACAACTGAGTCCAGAAAGGAGAAATACTGTCAAGGAGGTCAGAAGAAATTTCCCATTCTCCAGGAGGAAAAATGACATCAAAACTTATGTCTGAGAGGATTCATACAGGGCTCTTCTCAAACCATACAGCATTCAGAGCTAGGGTCAAGCAGAACTACTTGCACAAGGACTACTTCAATAATGAGTTGCTGTGACATAATCTTTCATTCAGGGAGATTTCAGGCTAAAGTAATTTCCATGCCTGGTTAAAATTACTGTTTTGGGCAGCACACAGCTAATTTTGTTTCTGAGAGACCATGAGCAATGCATGAAATATCAGAAAAACGAACAGACTCAGATCCAGGATAACTGTGCAACTAAGAGACATAAATGTAAGTCTTGGGTTTTTTCTCCAACAACAAATAATGGGAGACAGGGCTGTAACTGCATTAGCTTCTGACAGATGGGATTGATTTGCTTCCCTGTAAATGGTACACATGAAATACTTGAAAAAGAAAACATAACACCACTCAACATTTCTAAGGTCACCAGCAAACTGTACCCAATGCACTGACAGTCAGATAATGGCTGTATTAATGGCACAGTGACAGGGGCAAATTAACATCTTAGAGTTCAACAGAAGCAGTGTCAGAAAAACAAGAATATACTGTTCCATTTTTTGTAGATGTGAATGTGAACTTATTTCAGAGCCTTTTCAAGATTAAATAGACCCAAACAGAGAGGCATTTGACACCTTTGTTACAGCCCTTATTTTCCAGTTTCATTCCCCCTGCATATAGAGGACATCTCCAAATATGAATACAGATATATGTGTGTCCTGTCACTATTGATGAGTACTTTACTGATAAACTCTCCTGTGCCATGTGAGAATGGCCACTCCAGTCTCAGTGGCTTAGAGTTGACCATATTTTAACAGAAAGAGTATTTCCAAATGAGGCAACAATACATAATACTTTAACCAGATGAAGATGCCCTATGAAAGTCTTTGCTAATGCAACAATAATTGAACTGAATGTGAATGAAATATTCATAGCTCATAACATAAAATGTTACAAAACAGATAAACCACAAACACTACTAGAGGCAGAAAGTTATCAGGCTGTGAATATTGTCCTTTGAAGAATAAGACACACTGGCCAGAGATTCTGGTACTGATAAGGATAATCTTGAGGCAAGCTGTGAAAATGCAAAATAACATCTTGTCTGCATAAAGTCATCTATATACAATGACCTGAATTTTATTCCACTATCCACATACACACAGTAACAGAAACACCAGATCACAAGAATGTTAGGGCTTCAAAATATAATGGTTAAATGGTCTAGCTTCAATCATTTGCTAATCTAGATAATCATAATGCACACCATGTCAGGTATATTAGTAAACAATGAAGAAGTCTCTACCTTCTTGTGCCCATAATAATGATTAAATTTAATGCTTGATTGCTAGGGTTTTTTTTTGTTTGGTTGGTTTTTTTTGTTTTTTTTTGTTTTTTTTCTGAGATCTTTGCATCATTCAGTACCTAGAGTTCAAAAATTTTCTGCTATTGCTTGATAATCAGCTTAATACTTCCGGTGCTGTATTCCAATCAAACTTTGCATTCAACATTGTCTTTTCAGTACTTGAACACTGCATACTTATAAATACATTTGCACAGCATTCTGTTGCAGTAGTGGGTGTTAGGAGGGCTTCTTTACAGATGTGGAGCTGAGGCTAAGGAGAACAAGACCAGAAACAGACACACATTCTCAGAGCCTAGTTGGGGTTGAACAGTACTTAACTTATCATAGTATTTATCAGAATTTATGTATTTATTATCTGTTATTACTTACGACACATAAATGTGTACCTGTAAAACATACAACAGACTCTTTTTTTATAGCATAGCACATAAAGATGGGAAGATTATTAAGCATTAGGTGATGTTTCAGATTACCTGGACTTAGACTTTCAAATATAATGACATAAGAATGGAAAGATAATGTAAAGAGATGAATGCGGATCAGACATGCTCATGGTAGCCTGTGTTACTGAGGAACACATGGCCACATTATGAACTATGTGAAGACTCCTAAAATTTGTAAACCTCTTAGCTGAATAGATGGAAATATAGTTTTGTCCTGTGTTTGTCACTGTGCTCTAGTTGAGAAGTTATTAAAAACAGGCATAAGTACTGAAAGCTTGCCAGAAAGCTCTATTTATCTGAACTATTAAAAAAAAAATCTAAAGAGAAGGAAATCTAATACATAGTCTCACTGAAGACTGGTGAGGAAATTAGCTAAGTCAACTAGAAGAGCTGACTTTCACATTTCCCTAGTGGATCTTCTCTCAAAACCAAGGAAGAGCTGGTTGTGGATGGAACAGCATTGACTGCAAGGACAGCTAAGTGGACCCTAAGGAAAGTGAGAAAGGTAGGTAGCGGAGCACTCAGTGCAAGTATATAGGGAACATGAATCTAGAATCTTCTTGAAGGTGCTCAGTGACAGGATGAGAGACAAGAATCACAAGCTGAAACAAGGCAAATTCTGAGTATATAGGATTTGGGGTTTGGTTTTGGTTTGGTAGCAGAACAGCAGAGGAGACAGCCCAGAAATTGTGTGAAACCTCTGTCCTTGGTCCTGAGCAACAAGAGAGGTTGCACCTACTCTGGGTGTAGGACTGGGCTAGACGACCTCCAGAGTTCCTTTCTCACCTTAATTATTCTAATATATGTAAGTAAAGACCCTGGACTTTAAGCAAGTGGAATTAGGCTTGTTCAAAGAATTGTCAAATTGATCCTCCTAGTAGGATGTTCTTAGAAGTAAAAGTGCCCCAGAGTTCGGGCTGATTTCCAAGGACAATCTCCAAGATGCAGAAGTACAACTCATCCCAGTTTGCAAGTAAATGGACAAGCAGACAAAAAGGCCACCTTGGCCAAACAAGAGATTTCTACATTCCTAACTGAGCTAGATAATTATCAGACTGATTAATAAAATATTCCTATCTTCATAAAACAGCAAGAAAAATAATTTTGGGAACTATAGGAGCAACCTAGACTTAGCTTCAGGATGATTCTGGAACAAATCCACATGGAAGTCATTCTGTATGCCACTGAAGTTCTTTATTTGAAAAAGTACAAATCACATGTTCAAATAAACTTAATTGCAGTCTTCTTAATGAGCAGCTCTAGGAAGCTATTAGATGAAAAAATAGTGTTGAGTAGGTAATGTGGCAGCTTATTTTTATTATTTAATAGATTTTTTCAGTCTCTTGTTTTAATTCTGAATGCTACTTGACTGACCAGTAGGCTTCTCATAGTTTTTCCTGTGCTGAGGAATTAGGTGTGATGTTTGTATATTACTGAGTTGTCAAGAGAACATGAAAATATATATTTTTTTTCCCACAAGTTTCAGTTTGTTGCTTGAAGTCATGTTCAGACTGCCTCTCACCTAGAGTATTAGCACTTTCCTAGAGTATTGCTAAAGCTGCTCCTGCTTTCCTAAAACAGTGAGATCAAGCAGATAATCATCTGACAGAAAGCAAACACATACACCCAAAATGTGTCCATTATTCCTTAAGTGTTTGGTAATTTTAAAAAGAGAACAGCTTATGAATGTGAATGCTAGATCCAAACAAGGCAGAGAAAGACATAGCTAGGTAGGAATGAGGCACGGACCATTTCTCTCCATTTATTTCCCTGACCCAGCTCCCATCAGTCAGTGGTGGCACAAGGGAGAGGCTAGGAATGTAAGATCATGAGCAGTTATGGAAAGGAACTGCTCTTCTCAGCTACAGCAACCTGTTAGATTAACTTTATAACCGTATTCTAAGAAAACTCTGATCATGTCCAATAACTGTACTTCAGGAAGAGCACATTTACTTATAGAATTATTAACTTAAAATGACTTTTACTCCAAAGATTTAGATTTATTGTTCATTATTTACTTTATTGTCCTGCTTAAGCTTTGCTTGAGATCAGTACTTCACCGAGCTAGATGTTGTCCCTACCTAAAGAGATAACCTTGGCTTCAAAAAAGCTATGAGACATGAGAGGTGAAAGAAAGTACAGTGAGCATTCCTCATTTAAAGAAGGGAAACAGAGGCACCAAGTGATTAATTGCACTTTAAAAAGTTTCTAAGGGGTGGAGATGCTCATTTCCCATCCACTTTAACAGATATCGAATATTCAAAGACATGAAAAAGCTTTGTAAATCCTGTCCTAAACAAATTCCCAAAAGACTCTCTGGAATTTAATGTATCCTCTATTTTTATAAGCATTTAAGGTAGCATATGCATATATGCCTATGTCTGTAAATGTTTGCACATTCTCTGGCTTTCCACAAGCAGCCAATTCAGCATATCTTTGTCTGAGCTGGATTTGCTTGTATTGCTCTGTGGAATATCACATAATCCATTTACAGGATAGTGTGTAAATGTTTTGGGTAACACACAGGCTGAACAGTTTATCCTTATGTACTTACCCAGACATGAGCCCTGTAACAGCTTGTCTTGCTCTACTGCATGAATTTTCTAAATGTCATGGGTAGATTTGTGGGACACCACAGACAAATTTCCACATTGCTTTCAGTGTCAACAGTCCCTAGGAAATTCTGTCTTTGCAGGGTATCACCATTGTCCAAATTACCAGCATAAGCAAACTCCGGACAACAACATCATCCATTAGCCACAGACCTGGCCACTCCAGCCTCTTCTCTGGCTGTTCCAGAAACACTGGATATCAAAACTGTCCCCAGCCAGACTGTCCCTCATACATCTATGAATATACACAAAATTTAAAGTAGACATACATGCAATATACTTGAAATCACTTGAAAGTTTGCCACCTATTTTGGCTGCCCTCAGTTTTGCCCATTCCACTCAGGCAAGCCTGAGATCCATAAAACACATTTCTTCTTGGAATATGACCCACATCTTTGTCCACACACATCTCAGTGAAGATTTCATATCATACTGACAGTGAAATGGAGTAGCATCTTCCTGATGTGTGCTGCTGACCAATCGAGATAAGAAAGGAAGAAGAGAAACTAAGAAAAGAGTTGTGAAAGACAGAAGAGCTTTCTGGAGATATTTTAGGCTTAGGACTATGATTGAGTGAGATCTGGAAGACAAGAATATGGTAAAACATAGTCAAAACCAAAAATATAAATAAAAAGTTGATTGTATCTACGTTGACTTTAAGTTACTAAATTGAAAAAACTGTGGGTGGATGGAACAAAGGAAATCAAGAAGCAGAATACTCTCTTTCTCCTAAAGAAACATTAGCTAACTGAGAGGAAGATGCCCAAGCTGGATACTACAGCCCTGCAAAAAACTGTTGCAGAATCTTCTCTACTCTAGTCAACAAGGACGCACAATTAATACCGTTATGAGAGACTGGTTCCTGTGATAGGGTCAAACCAGATTTACACTACTGCTCCATTCCCACTTCAAGGTCTCTCTCCACTGTTGCAGTATTTTTTGCTTATACTGCTTCTCAAGTCAATGCCTTAGTCACAAAAGTATTTTCATAACCCTCTGATTCCTGTTTCATGTGTCCAATACTCATCATTCTCTTTAGCACTTGTGAGTTTGGCAGACACCCTTTCATAACAGTTTAGGGTGTCTTATTCACATGCTCCATTTACACTTACGCACCCATCCAACCACAGCTGTTGATCAGGCTATCCTGCCAAGGGCGGGCTGTGCAGGTGGTGCTTCTGCAAGTGCTGCTGACAGTGCACCTGTGCTGCCATATCATAATAGCCTGATAATCATAACCAGCCTCAGGTGAACTTCTGTGAAGATGAGAGTCAAATCTGTGGGAAGATACCTCATGTTACCTGTGGAAACTGAGCCCCAAATGTGAGAATTCAAGGCCTTGGGAAAATTGGTTAAGAGACCAGAAGCACAAGTAATGTTTTCATCTGTCTTTTCAATTGCAGAGAATGAGGGAATAAACATGAAGAGCCAGCAGATCAATGCCTGGCTCTGAGACGGGTGTCATCAACAAAATTTTGGGGTTTCTAATCAAAACAACAACAGGACCACTAGCAACAGAAGGGATTCACCTATCTCAAAGGAGGGAACAGATCTTCATAAAGGAGTTGGCAGGATTTATTGAAAGAGTGTTAAACTATATTTGAAAGGGGAAAGGGATCAGTCTGAAAGAAGGACACCAAGCTTTGAGGGATGGTGTACTAGTGAGGTCCTTCAATCTGACATACAAGCAGAGGTAGCGGTTGCAGATCCATGCAGCAGCAAAGATGAAAGGATTATTTTTGTGTTAGAAACCATGAAAATGCCTGAGAATGGTAATTTAGGAATTAGGGCTTCTATCTGCAAAAAAAAAAAAAAAAGAATGGACCAGTAGCTCAACTGAAGTGCACTGACACCAATGCACACCATGGGCAACAAACAGGAAGAGCTGGAAGTTGTTGTGCATCAGGCAAACTGTGATACAGCTACCATCATGAAAACATGGTGGAATGACTTGCACAACTGGAGTGCTGAAGCAGATGGTTATAAACTCTTCAGAATATACAGGCCAGGAAGAAGTGGCACTGGTATAGCTCTCTGTGTTAGGAAGTGCCTGATTGTCTAGAACTTAATGATTGTGACAATAGAGCTGAGTGTTAACAAGTAAGAACCAGGGGGAAGGCCAACAAGGCAGATGCTGTGGTGGGAGTCTGTTATAGACAACTCAACCAGAATGAAGAGACCAATAAAATATTCTATAAGTAACTGGGAGAATCATGGAATCAGCCCGGTTGGAAGAGAAGTTTCAGATCAAGACCAACTGTTAACGCAGCACTATCAAGTCATGGCTAAACCATATCACTCAGCACCACATCTCTAGACCTTTTAAATATCTCCATGGCAGCCTGTCCCAATGCTTCATGACTCTTTACATCATGAAGTTTTTCTCAATAACCAATATAAACCTCCCCTGAATGACTTGATGCCATTTCTTCTCATCCTATCACTTGTTACCTGGGAGAAGAGACCAATGCCCACATTTAGTGAATTATATTCCTCTCTCTGTGTGTAGCAGATAATTAATGCAGGATCACTTTAGATAACTGTATTAGTCGGTTGACCTCTGTAAGCTATCCAAATAGTTACCAGAAGGATGATTTCTCTGGAGATGATCTCCAAACATTCAAGATAGTTTCCTGTTCTGACCTGTCCTGCTACCAACTAGAAATGAAACCTCCCAGTTGTGGCTTCTAAGCCACCTCTGCAAAAGGGCTGGCGCACTTTCACATCCAGCTATCCAGGCTGAAAAATGCTAGAGGGAAGCATGATCACTTCTCTTATTCATGGTAGAAAGACACCAGCGTGGAGTCAAGGAGGGTGAGGAAAGTACGGTGTCCTCCTCCCACTGCACATTCTGGTGTGGCTGGGATCATATGTGAACTGCAATTTTTTTTTACACTTTTTTTGTCTGAAACCTTTCACCCAGCTTGAATCAAATTGTCTGATTGATTTGGTTATCTCAGACAAAAACAATAGACAGAGCCCATATTCAACTTCTGTCACATGAGGGTTTCCCTGGAACTCATGTAAATTTCTTTGTTATGATAGCTACAAACTATTAAAAAATTAAATACTGTATACACGTTTCTCTGGTAACGTCAAAGTAAAGTTAAAAGTAATCCTTATCTCACACCTGAGGAATAACAGAACCAACTCAGTATGGAGGATGAAAGACAGTTGCTTTCCTTATCAAGCCTGTGCATCTTCCTCAAGTAATCTTTTTCTTCACCATAATTCTGCAACAAATACTGAGTCCTGCTGTGAGTCTTGTTTGGATCTATCATCCTGACTCTGTCTGGAGCCAGGCCCCAGTATCTCTGCCTCTACAGTGCCTAGTTTCTGAGCTGCCTTCTGATTTCCACCACAGCTTCTTCTCACTTGCAGCTCTCTTCGGTGGCAACTATCAATAGCAATCTACTGCACTGCTACTGAGAATGATCTAGCACATTCACAATCAAATTGAGATAAAGCTACTTTTCACAATTCACTTTTTCTCAAACAGAAATCAGAGACAAGTCCTCAATGTGTAATTGCATCCTTATTAGCCTGAGAAGCCTGCGTTTGTTTAATTAACATTGAACATGACAAGTATAGCATATTTAATGAAAACAGAGCAAATATATTGGCACCTATATTTTAGCACACAGTTTCTCTGAAGTAGGCTGCCTTGTTAGGATATTAAAATTAGAACTGAGACAACCTCTACAATCTTCACATTCTTAAAATTTACCACAGTTCCCATTTAAGAACACTTCATAAAAGATTTAATGTTGTCACCACATGACAAATTTCTCAGAATAAGCTATGAACATGCTTTTCCAAATAGATATATACAAAAATAATGAAATTTACATGAAAGCTTGTTTCTGATGCTATTGAACAAGGCTGAACTTTTGAGGAACTGCACTTGCTGGTGTCCTTGGTACCATTCATGCTTATTCTCCATGATCATCATATTCCCATATTTATTTAAAGCAAACTTTAAAGTCTCTCACTCCTTCCATCAAATTTATTTCCTTTCTTACTCCTTTCAGTCACACATTTCATATTCAGGAAGACAAACACATAGAATGAGAATACAGCATAAGTGATTAATATTTAAAGCTATAGCTGTAATAAATCTCTGTTCTTAATAAACAAGCTGCTCTTTGAAAGGTTTATACTTCAGTGGTTTCATTTTGCTGAGACTGTGTGTGCTTTGGCCTCTTCCTTTAAGCACACGAGTATCTGAAATAACCTTGTGACTTGAATCACAGAATCATAAGAGGACAGGGGTTGGAAGGAACCTCTGGAGATCGAGTCCAAGCCCCCTGCCAAAGCAGGATTACCTAGGGGACACACAGGAACACACAGGAATGTGTTCAGTTAGGTTTTGAGAGTCTGTAGAAAACAGCCTGTCTAGGCAGCCTGTTCAGTGTTCTGTCAACTTTACAGCAAAGAAGTTTTTTTCTCATGCTGAGGTGGAACTTCTTGTGTTCCAGTTCGTATCTGTTGCCCCTCATCCTGTTACAGTGCACCAGTGAACAGAGACTGGTCTCTTCTTCATGACATCCACCATTCAGATATTTGTATATATTAACAAGGCCCCCTCTCAAACCCTCTCTAGACTAGACAGCCTCAAGTCTCTCAGCCTTCCCTCATAAAACAGATGTTCCAGTGCCTTAATCAAAGAATCATAGAATGGTCTGGGTGGGAAGGGACTTTTAAAGGTCACATAGTCCAACCCTGTCTGCAGTAAGCAGGGGCATCCTCAACTAGATCAGGTTGCCCAGAGCCCTGTTGAGCTTCAGTCATCCTTATAACCCTCCATTGGCCACACTCTAGTATATCCCTATCCCTCTTGGACAGGAGAGCCCAGAACTAGACGCAAACACACAAACAAACAAGGGCAGAGTAGTGGGGAAGGAGAACCACCCTTGACCTGCTGGACACACTCTTCTTAATGCACCCCAGGATACCACTGGGCTTCTTGACAACAAGGACACATTGCTGTCCCATGGGTGACTTGCTGGCCACCAGGATTCCCAGGTCCTTCTGCATGGAGCTGCTTTCCAGCAGCTAACCCATACTGCTGCATGGTGTTTTTCTTCCCCAAGTGCAGCACTCCACACTTATTCTTGTTGAACTTCATTATGTTCCCCTTTGGCCAGCTCTCCAGTCTGTCCAGATCTCAATGAATGTCTGTACAGTCTGCTGATGTATCAGCCAATCCTTCCAGTTTAGTATCATCAGCAAACCTGCAGAGGGTGCACTCTAACCCCTCATCCAGATCATTGATGAAGATGTTGAGTAAGACTTCAGATACAGGTTACAAGTCTCCAACTGGACTCTGCACCATCAATCATAAACCTCTGAGCTCTGTTGTTTAGCCAGTTCACAATCCATCTCACCATCCACTTGTTTAACCAACACTTTCTGAGCATCTACAAGAATGTAATGGGACATACTGTTAGAAGCCCTGCTAAAGTCAGGGTCGACAAATGTATGGGTAGACTTGAAGATATAGGAAACCTTCACAGCAGAATTTATACCATGGATGGTGAGGGTAGAAAGAGATGCCCTCTTACTTACTTGCTAGCACTAATTGTCAGTGCATTGTTGCTCTTTGGGTGTAAAGTTTTGCTGTCTGGTCTGAGGCTGATGAAAAACAGGACAAACTGTAAGCCTTTGTGATCAAAAGCTGACATGTAGGAAGCACATAAAACAAACCATGTTACAAAAATATTGACAATTTCTATCTTTGGCTCCCTGATACTGTTGCAATTAGTCACAATTAAATTGGTGAATATTTTATGGAAAAATAGTTTTCTATCTGTTTATGCAGAACTTAGTATAATCATCTTTTAAAGACTGTTTTAAAGGTCTTTTTCATATAAAACAGTGGGTAATTAACTGGCTTATATAATATCCTCTCTCTGTCTGAGAAACAAATCAGTAAGGACCAGAAATTCACTTACATATCAATATACTTCTTGCATAAGAATAAGATGTGTATCACCTCTGGAGAACAGATCTTACGAGCAGTGGCTATGGGAGCTGGGATTGTTAAGTATGGAGAAGACAAGGCTAAGGTTTAACTTTTTAACTCTCTACAATTACCTGAAAGTAGGTTGTAGTGAGGTGGGTGCTGGTCCCTTCTCCCTAGTATCAGATGACAGAATGAGATGAAATGGATTGAAACTGTGCCAGGGGAGGTTTAGATTGGATATTAGAAAAAAAATTCTTTACTAGAAGTGTGGTCAGGAATTGGAATAAGCTGCCCACAGACGTGGTGGAGTCACCATTGTTGGAGATGTCGAAAAAACATGTAGATGTGGCACTTCAGGACACAGTTTAATGGCCATGATTGTCTTAGGTTGAAGGCTGGTGTGCTGGTTTGAGGCTAATTGGAATATTTTAATAAGAGAAATTAGATTATAGGTTGAGAAAGGAAAACATTGGTGATGTCTACTTCACTAATAGGTTTGCTGACAGATACAAAACTAAGAACACAAAGATAGATAAGACAGAGCTGCCTGGGTCTGAGCTCTGGCTGTTGGTCTCTCCCTTTCCTTGCCTTCTAGCTGAATCTGTGTAACCCAACTAATCAATTCCTGCTGCTAACCACCCTGGCCGATCTACCTGGCATGTAAGACAGATTCTGGGATAAGATTGGTGGGCAGGGAAAGGTGGAAGGGTGGTTGGGAGCCCCTCTTGGGGACTCTGATCTCTAGGAGGGGTGTGGTGTTTCTATATTACCTTTTTACTGTATGTATACATAAATATTTGTAATATATTATAAATATCTGCTTGTATATTGTGGTAGGCTGTAATTATAAAACTTCATTCATTAACTTCCAGCTGGCTGAGTCTAGTCTGGGTGATTTTAAAGGGGGTGGGGGGGGAAGGCAGGTAACTCCCAAACCACCACTCGATGATCTTAAAGGTCTGTTCCAACTGAAACAATGTTCTGATTCTGTTTATATAATATTCTCTGTCTGAAAAACAAACCAGTAAGGCCCACAAATCCAATTACATGGCAACATATTTCTTGCTTAAGAATAAGAAGCATTTCAAGGAGAACAGTCTCAAACTTTAAAAAAAGAAATTACACTCAAGGTTTGGGAAGAAAGAGGTGCCAGATTGTTCAAGGGCAATCTATTTCAAATGACAGATACAGACACAGTTACACACACACACACCAAAAAAAAAAAAAAAAAAAAGTAATTTAAGCAGCTTTGAATCTGAACTGCTCATCTGCCAAGGATCACATTGGAAACTTCAATAGTTATTACGTAATCTGTAGATGTTCTCAGGGGGACAGGAAAAAACTAGCACAAATTCTTCTCTAGTTGTGTCATACAACACATAAACTGTTCATTGACCCTCAACTTTATGCTTTCATGTCTCTGTTACAATTTCCTGTTCTGTAGCATATGTGCTGCGGAAAGCTTGCTTAGTTACTGCCTGGCTTGTACAGTCTATGCTTCCTTTAATGTTTGTAACTGGTATTGAGACGGATAGCAAATGTACCACACAACCACAACCATTGGGCTAACCTTGCATAGCATTAAAATGGTTCAAAAACATGTTAAGATATTTGTCAGCACTGTTTTAAAGCCTACTCAGGGACAAAGAGTCCCATTTTCTCCAGAGACCACAAAGGAAACTGCAGATTTTTCATGCGATTCAGCCTTTTGCCAAACCACAGTTTAAAACAGAGAGATGCAATAAACTGGTTCATAGGGAAGTTGTAGGATGGGGCAATATTCATGCCTGCACTTTGCTGCATTTTTAATCTTGTAGTAAGTTCTGTAGTCCTAAATAGCCTAGAACAGAAAGAAGCTTTTTAAATACCTTATCCTTCAACTTGCCTTTATGTTAAATATAGAATTTGCCTTCAATATGCACATCACCTAAGATACTTCTTGACCACTTTGCTTGTCTGTGTGCACATGTCCATGGGCAGACAGATTTGCTAACATGTGGTCCAGTTCTGATCATCTTTTGTCATCACAGTTGCAACCTAAAAAAACACAACGTGCACCTTTAGTGCATGTGCAATCCTGGTGCACTCTTGAGGAAGCTTTTATGTGGCATCTTCCATTTACCTTACACATCCTCACAAGGGATCTTTTGACAAGTCCACATTGTTAACTAGTGTGTTACCATGTGCACATGCATACTCATAGGTACTTCTGGATCTCAGTGTTTGACTTTCCAACATATCACTCCTTTAATACAGTCTACATGTAAGTGTTACACAACTCAATATTACTCCTCTGTGTGAATGGAAACACAAATCAAGCCAAAATGATATAGTGGAGTTTTTAATTTCTTCACAATAAATGCATTGCACTCCAAGCTATCCAGGTGCTGAGGAGAAAATAAGGATTTCTTTCCTGAGGTTTTGCTCACATATCTTTTTTTTGTGAGCAGTTATAGCTGAACACTACCATCTTAGAATATGAGATTACATCAGTCCTATCAACAGAAATCAGGAATATGAAACACATTGCCAGCAGATTGGATTTTGTATTAAATGTATCAATAAGTAATGTATTCATGACTGCTTGCCAGAAGCAAGCACACTTTTTTCCCATCCATAAATCAAAATCTGGAGCTACTTAGTATTAAATCACTAGAGGCCAGACATCTATTAATGCATTTATAGATGTGGGAAAACATTTCCAATATATTGTGATAGCTAGAAGATAATTTATTCCTAGTATCTGTTCAAAGGTGGTGATACAGATAATTGAACTGAAGAATAAGCTAAGGAGTACAAGACCAGTATCTTAAAGCAACAACTGGTTTAATATAGACATAATTAAACATACAAACATGTAACAAATTTTTAATGTCTTCTGCCCAAATTTGTCCTTGGGTAGATTCACTTAATTCAGTAAACAAAACAATAATTTGCTTCAAACATAAATAACATATTGTATTGGGTTGAGGCTAGCTGCCCCCACCCTGAGCCCAAA
>VWZI01006780.1:5949-21222 GCA_013396835.1 Psilopogon haemacephalus
ACATCCAGCCTCAACCTACCCTGCCACAGCTTCAGCCTCTGTCCCCTCCTTCTGTCCCTGGGTGCCTGGCATCAGAGTCCAACCCCAGCTGGCCACAACCTCCCTTCAGGGAGCTGCAGAGAGCAATGAGCTCTGCCCTGAGCCTCCTCTTCTGCAGGCTGCACACCCCCAGCTCCCTCAGCCTCTCCTCTTGGGGCTGTGCTCCAGGCCCCTCCCCAGCCTTGCTGCCCTTCTCTGAACACCTTCCAGCACCTCAACATCTCTCTTGAATTGAGGCAACCAGAACTGGACACAGCACTCAAGGTGTGTGCTGAGCAGTGCTGAGCACAGGGGCAGAAGAACCTCCCTGCTCCTGCTGCCCACACTGCTCCTGCTCCAGCCCAGGATGCCATTGGCTCTGCTGCCCACCTGGGCACCTGATCTAGTTGAGGATGTTCCTGCTGAGTTCAGAGGGGGTTGGACTGGATACCCTTTGGAGGTCCCTTCCAAGCCAGACCACTCTGTGATCCTATGATCCACATCCTCAAGTGCTGGCTGCTGCAGCTAAGCCCTGAATCCCTGCAGACTGCAAGTGGGAATTCCAACCAGCCAGAGAAGAAACCCCAGCAAAGTGATGGGAAGTGACTAATTGAGCTGTGGCATCTTTTGTGGGCCTGTCACTCTGGTATTGCACATGTCACAGCCAGAAAGAAAACAAGCCTGACACTGCTGCATCCTGCCTTAAATCATTTCACAAATGCAAGCCAGAAGGGGAAAAAAAATTAAATCAAATAATGAGAGGGAGAATTGCAGCACTTCAAGAGGCTTTCCCCTTCTTTAGCTTCTAAAAAAGCAATCCCATTAAAAAAAAAAAATAATAAAAAGCTCTTTAAAAAAAAAAAAAAAAACAACAATTGGGCAACCTCTTTGGGACACCCCAGGACCAAAATAAGTGGTCAAAATTCCATCCTATTCCTACTGAAATCCCTGAAGATCTTTAAAAAGAAAAAAAAAAAAAAAAAAAAAAAAAANGCAAAACCACACAACAAAAAACACACCACAGAATGTGTTACACAACACAAAACATCCACACCACTCAGTGTCTCTCTTTGCATTAAAGAGCTGTGACACCAAAGGAGGAGAGCAGGAGAATCCAACCAACTGAGAGGGGATTGAATCAATGTTTGTAAATCTCTGAGGGCTGGGGGTGAGGAGGGGGGGACAGGCTCTGCTCACTGCTCCCTGCCATAGGCCAAGGAGCAATGGATGGAAGCTGCAGCACAGGAGGTTGCAGCTCAAGACAAGAGGCAACTTCTTGCCTGTGTGGGTCCCAGAGCAGTGGCACAGGCTGCCCAGAGAGGTTGTGGAGTCTCCTTGTCTGGAGCCTTTGCAGACTCTGTCTGGATGTGTTGCTGTGTGCCCTGAGCTAGATTGTCTGCTCCTGCTCTGGCAGGGAAGGTTGAACTCAATGAACTCCTCGGGTCCCTTCTAACCCCTCACATCCTGTGAGCCTGTGAGCACTGCACCTCATTTTGAGTGGCAGTGCCTCAGTGCTGCCAGGCAGCTGCAGATCCAGAGGGTGGACAACCAGCACAGGCCAAGCTGCAGCTTGCACTGGGGTAGCTCTGAGCTGCAGAGCCTGTAGGAAAGGAAGCAATGGGAGGAGAAGAAATGCCACTGGTGCGACATGGAGGTTGCCAGGGAGCATGGGACCTGACAGAGCCAATGATAGAATCATAGAATGGTTTAGGTTGGAAGACACCTCAAAGATCATCCAGTTCCAACCCCCCTGTGCCATAGGCAGGGACACCTCCCACTAGATCAGGTAGCTCAAGACCTCATCCAGCCTGGCCTTGAACACATCGGGGAGGGAGCAGCCACAACCTCCCTGAGCAACCTGTTCCAGTGTCTCACCACCCTCACTGTGAAGAACTTTCTCCTAACATCCCGTTTCAATCTCCCCTCTGCCAGTTCAAACCCATTTCTCCTCATCCTGTCATTACAAGACCTTGTGAATAGTCCCTCCCCAGCCTTCCTGTAGGCCCCCTTCAGATACTGGAAGATCATCTCCTTGGGTCCCTTCCAACTCCTGCCATCCTGGGAGCCTGTGGTCAGAAGAGGCCTGCAGAGGTTCTCTCTTCCAGCTTGCTGCTGTAAAGGCCAACCTGGGGCTGTGGAGTGGGGCTGGTTGTGGGGATGGTGGCAGGAGCAGTGGCTTGCAGGCAACCCTAGCAACCCAAAGCCAACATCCTACCTGGAAAGGGCTTCTCAAGGAAATGTCCCTTGATGGTTTGGTTGACTGAGCCCAGCTGGTTGGTGGCCACGATGGTGTAGTTGCCGTTGTTGTAGTGGGTGGGCTTGTTGAAGAGCAGGCATCCCTCAGACACCTCCCCTTGCTGGTAGAACTCCATGTGGATGATCTCTGACTCCCTCAAGGGCTGGCCGTTGTGCAGCCAGTGCAGGCTGGGGGCTGGGTTCCCGTGCACGGCAAAGGCGATGCAGTGGTACATGTGCAGCACTGGCTCCTCCAGCGTCAGGATGCGAGGGGGATCTGGCAGAGACAAACAGGGCAGGCTCACACCACACCTCCAGCTGGAGGAGATGACTGGAGAAAAGCCACCTCCAAACACCAACCCCCCACCCTCCCCCTTATTCCTCCTGCTCTTCCCGTGGAGTTCCGCGCAGCAGCAGAGATGCGGCGCAACAACCCCTCTGTGGTCCTCCTCTAGGAGGAGGTGTCATGGAAGATCCATGTCCTGAGTTGCCCAGGCATGATCCCATGATCCCTTCCCTCTGCTAGGAGGAGGAGGAGGGAGGAAGCAGAGCCCAGGGAGAAGACAAAAGTTTGGAGACACCCACTTGGAAGGGCCAAGATTTGCCCAGACTTCTTCCAAATAAGGGCAAGCAAGCTCCTGACTTCACCTAACATGGTCAGGTTTGGCAAAGTGCCATCATGATTGGTGAGTTTGTGTGGCCATGGCAGCCATCTACATTCAGACAATCAATAAATAGGCTCTGCCACAGGCTTTTCCTGCTTTCACTTTTACTTTTGCTGCTTTCACTTTTACTGCTCTGCCCTGCCACATGCTCTGCCTGCAACGACTCTCAGGACATCGACAGAATTCCCTTCAAGCTTTGGGTTCTGCCTGATGCTATTCTGTGACCAAATATTTCAAAGCCTCTCTCTGAGAAATTCTGCAAGCAGACTCTGTTGTGCCTCTCTGCCTTAGCAGCAGAAAGGAGCCTCTCGAGTCCCCTGGTGGGCAAGAGGTATAGTTGAAACTAAGATCCCCTTTCCAGTTTCAGTGTTTGCATTTGCTACTTATTTCCTTAAGGTGTTCTGGTTCTGCCTGTTCCCTGTGTGTCTGAGTACCCAAACCCTGCATTTTGAACACTGTAAATAAGTTTTCTGGAGAGATTCAGTGGTGATAAACAGTTTTCATAATTATTAACAATCTTCACCTGGATATCAATATTAACATCCATTATTAAATTTGCATCATTCCTCACCAGGAGGATCTGGAGCACAGCCAGCTCTCTGGACACAGAGACAAATTAACAACAGGGATGGGGCTTCTTTCCCTTTCTCCAGGGATGGGAGCTGCCCACTCCACACACCTCCTGCTGCTCTCCTTCCCTCAAGGGATGCCAGGGAGGCCACCAGCTCCTGCTGAGGAGGACACCTCGATGAGGCACTGCTGCCTTACACGTGTGTGAGGCACCCATGGGAGCTCTCCAGCCACACTGAACAGTTTCTGGCTGCACAGCTGTGGGAGCAAACATCCCACAGTGACTGCCTGTCCTTGGGGGCTTTGGCTGCCTGAAGATCCCGGAGGAGTTCTCAGCCACCCAACGCTCTCCAGGGGGCTTTTAATTAAAGAGAAGTGAGAGGCAGAGAGAAGGGAACAGCAGAGACTCCATCTGGAATTTATTGCATATGCATTGGCTTCCCCCACCCCCTGGGACATCCCAAGAACTGCAATGTTGCTCTGGTATGGCTTCTGAAACTCTACAACACCTACAGGTGAGGTCCCAAACCCCAAGGCTGGCAAGGTCTGAAGCGGAAAAACAGAGTTTTGTGCAAAGACAGGACACAAAGGGACATAAACCTTCCCTAAACCACTCCTTGTGCTGGCCCTATCCAGCTACAAAGGCAACCACTAAGAACAAGAACAATGCACCAAAAGAATGTAGGTCTTCCCTAAACCACTCCTTGTGCTGGCCCTATCCAGCTGCAAAGGCAAGCACCAGGAATAAGAACAATGCACCAAAAGGACACAGGTCTACCCTAAAACACTTCTTGTGCTGCTCCTACCCAGCTGCAAAGGCAACTCATGAAGCAATCCACCAGGAACAAGAACAATGCACCAAAAGGATGTAGGTCTACCCTAAACCACTCCCTGTGCTGGCCCTATCCAGCTGCAAAGGTAACCACCAGGAATAAGAACAATGAACCAAAAGGATGTAGGTCTACTCTAAGCCACTCCTTGTGCTGGCCCTATCCAGCTGCAAAGGCATCCACCAAGAACAAGAACAATGCTCCAAAGGGATGTAGGTCTACCCTAAAGCACTTCTTGTGCTGGTCCTATCCACTTGCAAAGGCATCCACCAGGAACAATGTTCCAAAAGGACATAGGTGTTCCCTAAACCACTCCTTGTGCTGGTCCTATCCAGCTGCAAAGGCAACCACTAGGAACAAGAACAATGCACCAAAAAGATGTAGGTCTTCCCTAAATCACTCTTGTGCTGGTTCTATCCAGCTGCAAAGGCAACCTGTGAGGCACCCACGAGGAATAAGAAGAATGCAGCAGCTCTGACCCAGCTTTTGGCAAAGGAGGCTGGAAGGTGGTGGAAGAGAAAACCACACAGAGCCGGTTGGAGCTGAGCAACATTCTCCCACCAGCACCCAGACAGCACAGAGCTGTGTCCCAGCCACCTCCTTTCACTCACAAGCTCAGATCTGCATGTGGCTTGCTCACATCTTCCTGGCAAAGGAGGATTCAAAACAGGCAGCCACCCACACACACAAACCCAGATCTGTTCAGCCTGAGGTTCCAGCCCGAGTAATGGGGTCTGGGCAACAAGAGCAGGAGAGACTGTCAGGAACTTAGAGGATTTACATGGGTGTGCTGGTTTGAGGCTAATTGGAATCTTTTAATGAGGAAAATTAGATTATAGGGGGGGGAAGGAGGGAGGGAGAAAGGGAGAAAGGGAGAAAGGGAGAAAGGGAGAAAGGGAGAAAGGGAGAAAGGGAGAAAGGGAGAAAGGGAGAAAGGGAGAAAGGGAGAAAGGGAGAAAGGGAGAAAGGGAGAAAGGGAGAAAGGGAGAAAGGGAGAAAGGGAGAAAGGGAGAAAGGGAGAAAGGGAGAAAGGGAGAAAGGGAGAAAGGGAGAAAGGGAGAAAGGGAGAAAGGGAGAAAGGGAGAAAGGGAGAAAGGGAGAAAGGGAGAAAGGGAGAAAGGGAGAAAGGGAGAAAGGGAGAAAGGGAGAAAGGGAGAAAGGGAGAAAGGGAGAAAGGGAGAAAGGGAGAAAGGGAGAAAGGGAGAAAGGGAGAAAGGGAGAAAGGGAGAAAGGGAGAAAGGGAGAAAGGGAGAAAGGGAGAAAGGGAGAAAGGGAGAAAGGGAGAAAGGGAGAAAGGGAGAAAGGGAGAAAGGGAGAAAGGGAGAAAGGGAGAAAGGGAGAAAGGGAGAAAGGGAGAAAGGGAGAAAGGGAGAAAGGGAGAAAGGGAGAAAGGGAGAAAGGGAGAAAGGGAGAAAGGGAGAAAGGGAGAAAGGGAGAAAGGGAGAAAGGGAGAAAGGGAGAAAGGGAGAAAGGGAGAAAGGGAGAAAGGGAGAAAGGGAGAAAGGGAGAAAGGGAGAAAGGGAGAAAGGGAGAAAGGGAGAAAGGGAGAAAGGGAGGACATACATACATACATGTGTGGGCTCAGCAAGCCCCCAGCCAGAACCCCACATACTCCCCCCACTCTACCTGGCAAGGTTGAAGTTGAGAGTGAGGTTATTGCAACGACAGAGTAAGGGCAAATATTACAGAGACAGCAACATATAGTAAATCTCAGCTGCTTGAGAGCACAAAGCTGTGTAAACCTCCTCTTAAGGTCAGGTTTGTGTTAAGTTTTATTAGAAAAGCACAGAGAAAAGTTTGGCTACTGTGCACAGCTGAAATCTGGCAGGTGCCTGTTTACATGGCATTTGTAGGAACAGAGCTAGGGGATGGGGGAAGCCCTTGGTACCCCTCAAATCAGAGGCAAGGCTCATGGGAACATTTAAGCCCCCACATGGTATCAAGGAGGCACTCCTGGGTCTGTAAACAGAGCTCTAATCCCTCTGTGGCTTTCCCTACACTCTGCTGGGTGTCCCAAGAAGTGAGGGGAGAGAGATCCACAGCCAGCACGGCACCACTGCTCCTCCCTTGCTCTGAGGCTCAATGGAAGCAACAGCAAAGCAAAAATACAGCTCCATGAGAGCTGTGCAAGGATCCTCCTCACTGCATTCAGCTCCAGTCCTCACTGGAGAGCAGCCCTGAGGAGAGGGACTTGGGGGTGCTGGTGGAGGAGAAGCTGAAGATGAGGCAGCAGTGTGCACTTGCAGGGCAGAAAGGCAAGCAGAGGCTGGGCTGCAGCAGGAGCAGTGTGGGCAGCAGGGCCAGGGAGGGGATTGTGCCCCTCTGCTGTGCTCTGCTGAGAGCCCACCTGGAGTAGTGCATCCAGTGCTGGAGCCCCTGGGACAAGAGGGATGTGGAGATGCTGGAGGTGTGCAGAGAAGGGCCCCGAGGATGCTGAGAGGGCTGCAGCAGCTCTGCTGTGAGCACAGCCTGAAAGAGTTGGGGCTGTGCAGGCTGCAGAAAAGGAGGCTCCCAGAGGCCCTTCTGGTGGCCTTCCAGGATCTGAAGGGGGCTACAAAAAAGCTGGGGAGGGACTTTTGAGGGTGTCAGGGAGTGAGAGGAGTAGGGGGAATGGAGCAAGGCTGGAGGGTGAGGAGGAAGTTGTTGAGCATGAGAGTGGTGAGAGGCTGGAATGGGTTGCCCCTGCAGGGAGGTGTTTGGGGCCAGATCCCTGGAGGTGTTTTTGTCCAGGCTGGCAGAGGCTGTGGGCAGCCTGCTCTAGGGTAGGGTGTCCCTGGGCATGGCAGGGGGGTTGGAACTGGTTGATCCTTGTGGTCCCTTCCAACCCTGACTGATTCTATGACTCACACACCCAGTATAAGGGGTTAAGCCTGCCTGGAACTGTATCCTGACTCCTCCCTGGGGGTAGTCTGACCTGCCCCCCAGGTGACATGTTTAGCCCCCTCCCACTCCCAGAGGAGACTACTATAAAGGGAGATGGACTTTCTGTCTCTCTCTCTCTCTTTTTGGCCTCTCCTCACCTGCCCAGCACCTTCTTGTCCTCCTGCTGCTGCTCCCCACCTGCTCTCCAGCAAACATGTGGGGAGGGCAACCATTTTTTGGAACCATCAATCTTGCATCCCTCTGCATCCTCCACCAAATCATCACTTCCACTGCTTGGATTCGACTTCCACCCACAGGTTGTGTTTTTACATCTTGCATTTCGTTCCCTTTCCCCCCATATCCTCTGTAATTCCCTTTTTAATCTGTACCCTGTATTTTGGTTCCCTTTTCCCCCATCCTCTGTAACTCCCCTTTATTTTTTATTGATTGTTAAAGTTTACCCTTTTCTACTTCCAAATCAAATTATTTTTTGGAGCTCATGGGGGTTAGCTTAAACCTACTCCACCCAGGTAGCAAGTGGCCATGCATCCAAGCAGCCCCCAGGGCAGCTTCTAGATGGTTAAGTTCTCTCCATTGCTACTTACAGTAGACAGTCAGCAGCACGCTGGCATTGCTCATCCCCACCACGTTCTCAGCAATGCAGGTCAGCAGGAACCCGTTGTCCTCACTGGTGACATTCACCAAGGTCAGATTGATGGCATGAACGTTGGTCCAGTTGAGGTTGGTCTAAAAATCCCAGAGAGAAACAGAGAGAGAGAAAGAGATCAGCCCTTGGTGGCTCCTTTCCTCCTAGCTACTGTGGGGGAGCAGAGTTTTCCACCCCTGAGGAGGCTCTCCAAAATCCAAGGGCAGTTGGGATCTGTGCAAAAAAAGGAGGTGTTTCCTCCCACATCTTAAGGAGGGGGAGAGTGAGCCAGAAGTCATGCAGCAGGGGTAAGCTGGGCTCACATCTTGGCAAGCTTGCCCAGCTGCCTGTTTCAGCTACAGCTGCTGCAGGCACCTCTGTGAATAGGTAGCTCCATGGCAGGAGATAGGAACCAGTTCAGCTGGGGAGCAATGATACACAAAGCTATCTCATCTCCACTGCCCAGCCAGGCCAAAGGAAGGGTTTGCTGCCTTCAGGCAGTTCCCAGCTAGAGCACAGCCTCGATTTTCTTTTAAATAGAACCAATTCATCTTTCTCACAGGAGCCTCCACCATCCCTCCACCCAACCCTCTGCCTTGCACAGATCTGGACAGCCCCTGGGAAATGCTTTGCCCTTGCCACATGGGGCACAAGGCAGCACTGAAGTCACAGAATCACAGGATGCCAGGGGCTGGAAGGGACATCCAAAGCTTATCCAGTCCAAGTCCCCCTGCCAGAGCAGGATCACCCAAGGTAGGTTACACAGGAACACATCCAGGTGGGTTTTGAAGGACTCCAGAGAGGGAGATTCCACAATTTCTCCTGGGCAGCCTGCTCCAGGGCTCTGAACCCTCACAGTGAAAAAAATTCCTCTTCATGTTTAAATGAAGCTTCCTATGCCTCATCTCCCACCCATTGCCCCTTGAGCTGTCATTTGGCATCACCCAGCAGAGCCTGGCCCCAGCCTTTGGGCACTCACTCTGCACATATTTCTAAACATTGATGAGGGCACTCTTTAGTCTTCTCCTCTCCAAAGTAGAGCCCCAGCTCCCTCAGGCTCTGCTGGTAAGGAAGATGTTCCACTGCCTTAACCACAGAATCAACCAGGTTGGAAAAGACCTCTGAGATCATCGAGTCCAACCTATCACCTAACACCTTCTGATTAACTAGACCATGGCACCAAGTGCCTCATGCAGCCTCCTCTTAAACACCTCCAGGGATGGGGACTCCACCACCTCCCTGGGCAGCCCATTCCAATGCCAATCACTAAAAGAAAAGCAAATGAGTAGAGATGCATTTCCTAGGAGTCATTGGAAAAGGCACAGTGGAAGTGTCTGGTAGCAATGAGCTGCTAGATGAAAGAGGAGCAAGGTGAAACACATCCCTGCTGCTGCAGGCTCCTCACCAGCAGCCTCAATGCAGCATCAGAAAACACAGAATCAAAGAGATAGATCAGGTTGGAAGACACCTCCAAGCCCTTCTAGTCCAACCTATCCCCCAGCCCTAGCCCATGGCACTCAGNACTCATCCAGCCCAGCCTATCCCCCAGCCCTATGTAATCAACCAGACCATGGCACTCAGTGCCCATCCAGGCTTTGCTTCAACACCTCCAGGGATGGGGACTCCACCACCTCCCTGGGCAGCCCATTCCAATGCCAATCACTCTTTGCATGTAGAACTTCTTCCTAACCTGCCACAGCTTGAGGCTGTGTCCCCTCCTTCTGTCCCTGGGTGCCTGGCAGCAGAGCCCAACCCCAGCTGGCCACAACCTCCCTTCAGGGAGCTGCAGAGAGCAATGAGCTCTGCCCTGAGCCTCCTCTCCTGCAGGCTGCACACCCCCAGCTCCCTCAGCCTCTCCTCTTGGGGCTGTGCTCCAGGCCCCTCCCCAGCCTTACTTCCCTTCTCTGGGCACCTTCCAGCACCTTCTTGGCCACATGCTGGGAGTGGTTCCCCAAGCAAACGTTAGAGCTGGAGGTGCCACACTGATGCTGGACTCAATTCCTTTGTCCAAATCATCAATCAAGCTATTGAACTGGATCTGGCCAAGCACTGATCCCTGAGGCTCATCACTAGTGACTGCCCCAGATCAACCTATCCCTTCACACACACAAACAGCAGCCCCACACTGACCCCACAGGCAGCATTTCTCTACCCACACACTTCCCCCAGAGCTGTTTCAGTCAATCCTGTTCTTGGTCACACGCTGGGAATGGTTCCACACCAGGTTCCCCAAGCAAATGGCTGAGCTGGATGTGCCACACTGATGCTGGACTCAATCCCCTTCCTCCAAACCATCAATGAAGCTTTTGAACAGGCATCCCCCCCTGCCTGGCACCCTCCCTGGCACCCCTCCTGCTGGGGCCCAGGAGTCCTTACCACACTGGGTGATGTTCATCTCCTGCAGACGGATGATGCCTGCATCCAGGTTCATGCAGTAGAGCTCCTGGTGCTGCAGGCTGGCCTCGCTCCTCTCCTGCCACAGCTGGATCCAGCGGATGTCACAGCTGCAGTTGAAAGGGTTCCTCTCTAGTTTCCTACGGGCAGAGAGAGCAGGAGAAAGGATGGTGGGGCAGGGAAGGACCAGCAAGGGGCCCTCAGCTGGCTGCAGGTCTCCCTGGCACAGAGCAACCACGCAGCTGCGAGGGCCCCTGTACAGCTGAGGGAGAATCTCCTGCAAGGTTGCTTGCCTGGGGCTCATCTGGCACTCTGCTATCGAGTTGGGGCTGTTCTGGAGCCCCTGAGACAAGAGGGATGTGGAGATGTTGGAACGTGCCCAGAGAAGGGCCCTGAGGATGCTCAGAGGGCTGCAGCACCTCTGCTGTAAGCACAGACTGAAAGAGTTGGGGCTGAGCAGGATGGAGAAGAGGAGGCTCCCAGGGGACCCTCTGGTGGCCTTCCAGGAGCTGAAAGGGGCTACAGAAAAGCTGGGGAGGGACTTTTGAGGCTATCAGGGAGTGACAGGACTAGGAGGTGGGAAGAGGCTGCAGAGAGCAATGAGCTCTGCCCTGAGCCTCCTCTTCTGCAGGCTGCACACCCCCAGCTCCCTCAGCCTCTCCTCTTGGGGCTGTGCTCCAGGCCCCTCCCCAGCCTTGCTGCCCTTCTCTCAACACCTTCCAGCACCTCAACATCTCTCTTGAATTGAGTAGCTCAGAGCTGGACACAGCACTCCAGGTGTGTCCTGAGCAGTGCATTGCTCTATGCCTCCATGGGAGCGGAGCAGGCAGCTCCCCACATCCCTCAGACATCGATTCAGGTCTTCAAATCCCACTTGAGTGGACATCCAAGAGCCTGCAGCTCCAGCCCCTGCTAGAGCTCAGTGAAGCTGGCAGCTCTCCTCCCGAGTGCCTTGTAGGAGCACAGCCTCCTGGTGACCCGGGACATGAGCTAATGAAGAGCCTGTAAATGCATTTTAATCAAATCCAACAGCACTGCTCTGAGACCCTGCTGACCTGGCCAGGAGAACTGGGAAGGCAGCACTGCCTTTAATGGACTTCACTTAAAACACACTTAGGTGCAGTTTATATAACAGCAATGTTTATTATAATTGATTTTTTTTTCCCTCTCCCCACCTATTAGCAATTCCATTTGCATTTTTTTAAAGCTGTCTACAGCTCCCAGGGAAGATCCCAGCAGGGAGGGGAGGGTCTAGTGCTCAGCCAGGGCTCAGCCTTCAGTTTGGGACTCCCCAGCTGAAGAGAGAGAGGGAGAGTCCAAGGGAGGGCCAGAACCACAGAACCAGTCAGGGTTGGAAGGGACCGCAAGGATCAGCCAGTCCCAACCCCCTGCCATGCCCAGGGACACCCTACCCTAGAGCAGGCTGCCCACAGCCTCTGCCAGCCTGGCCAAAAACACCTCCAGGGAGCTGGCCCCAAACACCTCCCTGCAGGGGCAACCCATTCCAGCCTCTCACCACTCTCATGCTCAACAACTTCCTCTTCACCTCCAGCCTCAATCTCCTCACCTCCAGCTTTGCTCCATTCCTTAATTGTCCTCCAGGTGTCCATAAGTGCCCTCTGGTTCTCCTCAGAGTCTCCTTCTCTGGAGCATTTCCAGGCCTGTCTGGATGTGTTCCTGTGTGCCCTGAGCTAGATTGTCTGGACAAGCAGAGGCTGGGCTGCAGCAGGAGCAGTGTGGGCAGCAGGGCCAGGGAGGTGATTGTGCCCCTCTGCTGTGCTCTGCTGAGAGCCCACCTGGAGTAGTGNNGGGGAATGGAGCAAAGCTGGAGATGGGGAGATTGAGGCTGCAGCTGAGGAGGAAGTTGTTGAGCATGAGAGTGGTGAGAGGCTGGAATGGGTTGCCCCTGCAGGGAGGTGTTTGGGGCAAGATCCCTGGAGGTGTTTTTGGCCAGGCTGGCAGAGGCTGTGGGCAGCCTGCTCTAGGGTAGGGTGTCCCTGGGCATGGCAGGGGGGTTGGGACTGGCTGATCCTTGTGGTCCCTTCCAACCCTGCCTGATTCTGTGATTCTATTCTGGCAGGGGGATTGGACTCAGTGATCTCTTTGTGTCCCTTGCAGCCCCTGACATGCTGTGAGCCTGTGAACATGGGCAGCACTCAGAGGACAGGCAGAGCCTCAGGCATACACACTGAGCAGGGCTGCATTGAGGCTAAGCAGCCAAAGCAGACACTCCCTGCCCCTTCCCTCCCCAGCCACCCGCTAGAGCAAAGCTGTCTTGCAGCTAAAGCGTCTCAGAGGGCAGTGGAGATCTTTGCCACACTCCTCCTGTCTCTTTCCATTCCCATAAAGCTGCTGCCAAGGTTTTACTGCTCTTGCAATTAAAACACTCATCCTACCTCGGGACCAAGGCTGCTTCCCTCTGCCTGAGAACCAAGGAAAAAAAAAAATTATCCTGCAGAGCAAGCAGAAGAATCTATTTTTGTGGAGGTTTGGGGTTTGTTTGGTGGTTTGTTTTTTTTTTTTTCACATTTCTATTTCTTTCCCAGAACCAGGCCTTCTCACAGCAGTCCAGCCAGCCACCATTCTGCTCTACCCCCTGCCAGAATGGGATGGGATGGAAAAGGAAGAACGAAGCTGACAGCTGGGTTAGCTAAGAGAGTCAGAGAATGGGTTAGGTTGGAAGGGTCCTCAAAGCTCAGCCAGTTCCAAACCCCCCACCTGTGCCATAGGCAGGGACACCTCCCACTAGAACAGGTTGCTCAGGTCATAGGATCATAGGAATAAAGGAATCAGAGAGGCAAGGAACATGATAGAGGCAAGGAACATGATAGAGGCAAGGAACATGATAGAGGCAAGGAACATGATAGAGGCAAGGAACATGATAGAGGCAAGGAACATGATAGAGGCAAGGAACATGATAGAGGCAAGGAACATGATAAAGGCAAGGAACATGATAGAGGCAAGGAACATGATAGAGGCAAGGAACATGATAGAGGCAAGGAATCATAGAATCATAGGGCAAAGAATCACAGAATTATAGAATCAAGGAATCACACAATCAAGGATTCACAGAATCAGTCATAGAAAGAATCACAGAATTAGAGAATCAAAGAATCAGCCAAGATGGAAGACACTTCCAAGCTCATCCAGCCCAACCTATCCCCCAGACCTGTCCAATCAACCAGACCATGGCACTCAGTGCCCCATCCAGGCTTGTTTTGAACACCTCCAGGGATGGGGACTCCATCACCTCCCTGGGCAGCCCATTCCAATGCTTGGGGTTGTTATGGCCAAAGTGTAGAAGCCTGCACTCAGCCTTGATAGAATCAGAGAATGGTCGAGGTTGGAAGGGACCTCAAAGCTCAGCAAGTTCCAAGCCCTCTGTGCCATAGGCAGGGACACCTCCCACTAGAACAGGTCACTCAAAGCCTCATCCAACCTGGTCCTCAACACCTCCAGGGAGGTGATTGTGGAGCACAGAAGCACAGATCTTTGATCACCTTCTGTGCTCCACAACCTCCCTGGGCAAACCTGTACCAGTGTCTCATCACCCTCACTGCAAACATCCAGTTCCAATCTCCCCTCTGCCACTTTAAACCCATTCCTCCTCATCCTCTCATTACAAGACCTTGTCAATAGTCCTTCCCCAGCCCTCCTGTAGCCCCCTTCAGATACTGGAAAGCTACCAAGGTCTCCTCAATGCCTTGTTCAATCTCATCCCATTGGCCTCTGCACACCCATCCATCTTGGCCAGGTCCCTCTGCAGGGCTCTCCTACCCTCCAACACATCCACACCTGCTCCTAACTTGATGTCATCCACAAACTCACTGATGCTGGACTCAATCCCCTCATCCAGATCATCAATAAAGATATTGAACAGGACTGTCCCCAGCACTGATCCCTGGGGCTCACCACTAGTGACTGCCCCAACCCAGCCAATGCCTTCACACACACAAACAGCAGCCCCACACTGAGCCCACAGGCAGCATCTCTCATCAACAAACTGCCCCCAGAGCTATTTCAGTCGATCTTGCTATTGGCCACATGCTGGGAATGGTTTCACACCAGATTCCCCAAGCAAATGTTTGAGCTGGAGGTGCCACACTGATGCTAGACTCAATTCTTTCTTCCAGATCATCACTGAAGCTATTTAACAGGACTGTGCCCAGCACTGATCCCTGGAGCACGCCACTAGTGACTGCCCAGCTCAACCTATCCCTTCACACACACAGAGCAGCCCCACACTGAGCCCAGGGGCAGCATTTCTCTACCCACACACTGCCCTGGGACACACCACTAGTGCCAGCTGCCAGCTGGAGGTGGCACCATTCACCACCACTCTCTGAGCCCTGCCCTCCAGCCAGTTCCTGACCCACTTCAGGAAGCAGGCAGCTACCCACTGCATGGCCACAGCTCTATCAGTGTGGCTGTTGGTGGCAATAGAGTTTTTAAATCCAGAGGCACAGACCCTGTGGAGCTGGAGCTGCAGTGCTAGCAGGGACATTGCTGTCCCCCATCCCCCCTCCCACTAAAGCCTCTGCAGAAAGCTCCCGCAGGGCGAGCTGGCAGGGAGTGCTGGTGTGAGAAATGCTGCTGGGCTGGGCAGAGTGGCAGGATGCTGAGGGCTACAAGGTTTTAGACAGGCAGAGATGTAATTGGATCCGGAGCCTTAGGTCTTTCTGGGAAGGAATTTCTCAAAATGTCAGCCCTAAGCTCTCCGAGGACACGGCAAAGGAAGCCAAGGACATGACAGAGGAAAGCAGCTGTGACTTCTGGATAAGAAAGGCTCTAAGCCCAATGTTTATGAGCTGTTGCATGTGTTAGATGCTTCCCTGTGCACACTCAGCTCCAGACTTAGGAGAACTCTCTGTGCGCATTAGCCTGAGCCCTGCTGGTCAAGGTCAGGCTGTGCTGTGGGAATTAGGGCTGGAGTTACTGGAAACCATTCCAAGCCCTGCTTCTGGCCAGGAGGAGAAAGATAATATTCTTTGGAAGTGTGCCTCGGTTTTGCCATCCTTTCTTCAGTGATTCAGTAGCAGGGGGTGAGGGGAGG
>VWZI01006780.1:27868-41483 GCA_013396835.1 Psilopogon haemacephalus
AAAAAAAAAAAAAGGAAAAGAAGAATAAAGAAATCATGGTAAATAATTCTTCCTCCTGCAAGTGGCCCTACCACCTCTGCAGAGCTCATCCTCCTCCTCAACAGGGAGGTTGCCAAGCAGAGTGTGACCTCCCCCCCCCCCACACCACCAGTTTAGATTTCATAAGGAGAGATTTTTGAAATGAGGGCAAACCCAAATGGAAGGTTCCCTTTTTTCCACAGTCTGGGTTTGTTCTCTTTGTTTTTGTTTGTTGTTGGTTTTTTGGGTTTTTTTCTACCATTGGGTTTGTTGTTTGCTGTGTTTTTATCAATCCCCTCCCGAGGAGGGAAATGGTTTGGACCCTGCTGCAATATTCAGAAAGGGAAAACAAAAATAACAAGCCCCCAAGACAGCAAGATGTGGCTGGGTCTTGCTCAGCAATCATTGAACAGGTTGGGTTGGAAGGGACCTCCAAAGGTCATCCAATCCAAAGGTCACCCACAGTACATCCACACAGCAAGATGTGGTTGGGTCTTGCTCAGCAATTATGGAAATGGGTTGGGTTGGAAGGGACCTCCAAAGTCATCCAATCCAAAGGTCACCCACAGTACATCCACACAGCAAGATGTGGTTGGGTCTTGCTCAGCAATTATGGAAATGGGTTGGGTTGGAAGGGACCTCCAAAGCTCATCCAGTCCAAAGGTCACCCAAAGGACATCCACACAGCAATATGTGACTGGGTCTTGCTCAGGAATCACAGAAATGGGTTGGGTGGAAGGGACCTCCAAAGCTCATCCAGTCCAAATGTCACCCACAATACATCCACACAGCAAGATGTGGCTGGGTCTTGCTCAGGAATCACAGAAATGGATTGGGTTGGAAGGGACTTGAAAGGTCATCTAGTCCAAAATTCATCCAGACAGCAAGATGTGGCTGGGACTTGCTCAGGAATCATGGAGCAGCGTGGGTTGGAAGGCACCTCCAGAGCTCATCCAGTCAGCAGGGGCATCCTAGACTAGATCAGGTTGCCCAGAGCCCTGGCAAGCCTGGTGGGCCAAGTATCGGTGTGGGGACCAACCTCCATCCCCATGTCACTTGTTCAGCTCCAGACTGACTCAGCCAGAGCTGTACTTCTCACACACAGTCACAGAATGTCAGGGACAGGAAGGGACCTCCAAAGCTCATCCAGCCCAACCCCCTTGCCAGAGCAGGGTCACCCAGAGCAGATCACACAGGAACACATCCAGGCAGGTTTTGAATACGTCCAGAGAGGGAGACTCCACAGCCTCCCTGGGCAGCCTCTTCCAGTGCTCTGTCACCCTCACAGGAAAAAAAATTCCTCCTCATGTTTAAATTAAACTTCCTATGCCTCAGCTTCCACCCATTGCCTCACCAAGCCTGACCTTGACTACCTCCTGGGGATGGAGCCTCCACCACCTCCCTGGGCAACCTGTCCTCACAGCAGAGACTCTCGAGCTCGAGCAACCCTAAGCAGAAATAACTCAATAACTGGAACCCCCCACCAAAAAAAAATACCCAAACCAACTACAAACTTCATGCTAAAAACAGCATCAGTGATGTTCAAATGCCAGCAGGAAGAGTACCCAGGGTGGTGTCACATGAGCTGCAGGAGCTCAGTGTCCCTCTACAGCTGTGTGCTCTTTGCACCCAAGGGTATGGCAGCCAACAGCTCCCCAGCCCTCTCTCCATCTGCTCAGAACTTGCTGCAGCATTCATCTCATCTACCTGAGAGAGAGCTTTGCAGCCCAGCAGACATCACCTCTTCAGCTGAAAGCCAGAGAGAATCAAAGAGTGTAAAAGCAGCCAAAGGACTGATAGCCAGGAGGAGAGGAAAAGGGAAATTGTTTGGGGCAGAGCGAGCAAGAAGAGAGATGCCCTGGGCATGGAAAGGTGTGAGAAAGGTGAGGAAACACTTCCTGAAGTGGGAAGCCTTCCTGGGGACACCTGGCCAGCCTGAGGACTAACCAGCTGATAGAGCACAGCATCATTGAATAGAATCATAGAAATAATCAGGGCTGGAAGGGGCCACAAGGATCATCCAGCAGATAGAATCATAGAAGCAGTCAGGGTTAGAAAGGACCACAAGGATCAGCCAGCAGATAGCATCACAGAATCAGTCAGGAAAGGAAGGGACCACAAGGATCATCCAGCAGATAGAATCATAGAAGCAGTCAGGGTTAGAAAGGACCACAAGGATCAGCCAGCAGATAGCATCACAGAATCAGTCAGGAAAGGAAGGGACCACAAGGATCAGCCAGCAGATAGCATCACAGAATCAGTCAGGAAAGGAAGGGACCACAAGGATCAGCCAGCTCCAACCCCCCTTCCATGCCCCTTCTAGCTCTGACTGATTCTATGTGCTGGGCACATCTTTGAGGAAGGAGAGAGTGAAAATGAGCCACCCTTGCTTCTCTCAGCCTGGAAGGCTTGGGAGGTTTATATGGGATGTTAGAAGGAAGTTGTTTGCAGTGAGGGTGGTGAGACACTGGCACAGGTTTGCCCAGGGAGGTTGTGGAGCACAGAAGCACAGAATGGGATCTTTTTTTTTGATCCCATTCTGTGCTTCTGTGGTCCACAACCTCCCTGGAGGTGTTCAGGACCAGGCTGGATGAGGCCTTGAGTGACCTGTGCCAGTGGGAGTTGTCCCTGCCTATGGCACAGAGGGGTTGGAACTGGCTGAGCTTTGAGCTCAGTTCCAACCCAAACCTCTAGCAGGAGGTGTCCCTGCCTATGGCACAGGGGTGTTGGAACTGGCTGAGCTTTGAGCTCCCTTCCAACCTAACCCATTCTATGATTAAATCCTGTCTCTGCTTCACCTCAGCCCATCTTGCAGTGGGAAGCACAGGGCTCTCATTCCACGGTGCTATAACCCTACCTAGGTCCTGAGGCTGGAGGCAAACTGCTTCCAGCCTCCAGTGAAGTGTAGAGAGGTGGCAAAAAAAAAACAAAAAATGCAGGTGGAGGCTAAGTGAGAGCAAAATAAAAATATGGCAAAATACTCCCTCTCTTCCTCCCCCCACCCCTTTATCCACCCTGGAGGCACTGAGCACCTGGAAACTTTGCAGAAGACAGATGAAAAGTAGGAGGAGAAGGAGCAGCTCCCTGCTACTGAAAAGCAAGACAGTAAACTCCCTCCCCCACCCCCCCCACCTCCCCTCAGCTGAGAAGAAGGAAGCGTAAAGGGGGATGGCATGAGAGACAGCAAGATGTGGGAGAGAGGCAGAGATGCAGAGGAGGGAGTGAATCTTGCTGGAATGTCCTTTCTCAAAGGTCATGTTTTGCTACATTAGGCAGAAATGTCAAGAGAAAATTGGATTCTGAAAGAGGGGAAGGGGAAAAAAAAAAAAAAAAAAAAAAAAAAAAAAAAAAAACCAAAACCACAACAGGCTTGCCACGAAAATAAGGGAATCAAAAATAGCCTGGTCCTGTTATTACAATTTAGGGCACACAGAGAGGGAGAAAGGAAGCAGCCTCACTGCTGCAAGGAGCTTTGCCAGGCAGATGTTCTGCCTGCACCTCCTAGAAACCAGCTCCTACCAACTCCACCTGCCCCCCAGACCACCACCCCCAAGGCAATGAGGAGATGGATCTTCACCCCGAGACATCTTGCAGGAGGCTCTGCTGTCAGAGAGCAAAGCCTGTGCCTGACTCGACCTGACCAGCACCTCCAGACAGGCACACACCAGCAGCTCCATGGCACAGAGCATCAGGGGCACACACACCAACAGCTCCATGGCACAGAGCATCAGGGACACACACACCAACAGCTCCATGGCACAGCATCAAAGAATCTGTGCTTCTGTGCTTCACAACCTACCTGGAGGTGTTCAAGGCCAGGCTGGATGAGTCCTTGAGTGACCTGTTCTAGTGGGAGGTGTCCCTGCCTATGGCACAGGGTGGGGGTTGGAACTGGATGAGCTTTGAGGTCTCTTCCAACTTAAACCATTCTATGAAAGCAAGATCTATCCCAGCCAGGAGTAATCTTCACCCAGCTCCAGCTGCCCATTCTGCCTTCCCACCACTGTTTCCAAGGCTGAAAAGCTGTTGTCATCTCCAAATGGTTTGAAGATGAGGCAGAGTAGGTTTAGAGTGGAGCTGAGGGAGTTGTTCTTCAGCAGGAGGGTGCTGAGACTCTGGCACAGGCTGCCCAGGGAGGCTGTGGCTGCCTCCTGCCAGGCTGGATGAGACCTTGAGCAGCTGAGTGTGGCTGAGAGGTGTCCCTGGGCATGATGGAGAGGGTGGAGCAGCTGAGCTCTGAGGTCCCTGTGACTCTATGAAGTCCTTGCTGCCTGCAGTGAGCAGAGCCCCCACACCCTCCTGTCCCCTGGTTGTGCCACTCCCTCCTCCCTGGCCCATTTGCTTCCCCTCCAACCCAGCTGCATCCCATTACTCATTATTCTCCAACCACTCCCAGAGACTTCCAATGTCCTCATCCACGCTCAAATTTCCTCTGAGCTTCCCCACTTTCACATCCTCCCATCCCACCCCAGTGTCCCAACAACAACTGCAGCTCCTTGCCTCCCACATCTGCTCCCAAGCACCCTTTGCAAACCTTCTTCTTTTTAAACTGGACCAAAGGCCATTCTGTCTCTGGAATGAGACATCCCAGAGCAAAACCCCCCAAGCCCTCCACAGCCAAAAGGCCCAAGTCTGACAGAGCAAAGCTCCCCAAGTCTGACAGAGCCAGAACTCCCCAAGACCTCTGGATCCAAAACCCCAAGGCTGACAGAGCAAAACCTCTCAAGTCCTCCAGAGCAAAACCCCCCCAAGTCTGGACAAAAGGTCCTTCTATGTAAGGAGACATCCCAGAGCAAAGTCCCCCAAATCCTCCACAGCCAAATTCCCAACACCTGCCCGTTGCCAAACTTTCTTTCCCTTCCACAAAAGAAGGGTCCAGGTGGCTCCCTAACTGGAGCATCTTCAGTATTTCCTAGCTCAGGCAAAACATTCCAACACACCACCCCCCGCCCCCCCCAGCCAGATCCCTTCTACTATCTGAGGTTTTGTTGGGTTTTTTGTTTTTGTTTTTTACTAGAAATAAATAAAGATAACAGAATCACAGAATAAGTCAAGGTTGGAAGGGAGCACAAGGATCAGGCAGTCCCAACCCCCCTGCCATGCCCAGGGACACCCTACCCTAGAGCAGCCTGACCACAGCTTCTGCCAGCCTGGCCAAAAACACCTCCAGGGATCTGGCCCCAAACACCTCCCGGGATCTGGCCCCAAACACCTCCCTGCAGGGGCAACCCATTCCAGCCTCTCACCACTCTCATGCTCAACAACTTCCTCCTCACCTCCAGCCTCAATCTCCCCACCTCCAGCTTTGCTCCATTCCCCCCAGTACTGTCATTCCCTGACAGCCTCAAAAGTCCCTCCCCAGCTTTTTTGTAGCCCCCTTCAGATCCTGGAAGGCCACAAGAAGGTCCCCTGGGAGCCTCCTCTTCTCCAGCCTGCACAGCCCCAACTCTTTCAGCCTGTCCTCCTAAGAGAGGTACTGCAGCCCTCTGATCAGTCTAAGGACATTGGTAGGTCTTCTAAAAAGTCCCTCCCCAGCTTTTTTATAGCCCCCTTCAGATGCTGGAAGGCCACAAGGAGGTCCCCTGGGAGCCTCCTCTTCTCCAGCCTGCACAGCCCCAACTCCTTCAGCCTGTGCTCACAGCAGAGGTTCTCCTTTCTTCTTGTAGGACTGGAGCCAGGACTTGCCATCATTTCCCAAGCTCCAAGCACCCTGCCTCAGAGGAGAGCAGGAGACCACCAGGGACACAGGAGCAGACCCTGCTGGCTCCACACGCACAGCTGCTGACCCTGGAGGTCCGGGGACACAGGAGGAGCCACCAACCCCCTCTGCACCTCCCAGCTGCAGGGCTTGGATTTGTAAAATCCCAACTGTCAGCGAGGGGGGTGGAAGGGGTTGGCCTCCTGCATTCTTCTTTAAACAATAGGTTGCAAAAGCAGAAGTTGCAGAGGGAGCAGGAGGGAGTTAAAAGGCACCCACGCCCCTGTCACCCTGCTCCCACGGCCCCATGCCAGCACCACATCTGCCCCACGCCTCTCCTCACACTGCCTCTGCCAACGCAGCAATCCACCTCCTGCTGCTGCTGCTGCCTCCAGCCCGCAGCACTTCCAAGGTCACTACAATACAGGAGACCTCCAACCCCCGTGCTGCTCCCACACCCTCCGGAGTCAGCATCTCTGCTGTGAGCACAGACAGAGAGTTGGGGCTGTGCAGGCTGCAGAAGAGGAGGCTCCCAGGGGACCTTCTGGTGGCCTTCCAGCATCTGAAGGGGGCTACAAAAAAGCTGGAGAGAGACTTTTTTAGAAGACCTAACAGTGTCCTTAAACTGATCAGAGGGCTGCAGCAGCTCTGCTGTGAGCACAGCCTGAAAGAGTTGGGGCTGTGCAGGCTGCAGAAGAGGAGGCTCCCCATCTTCTCAAGTCCCTCAGCCTCTCCTCATCAGGCAGTGCTCCAGTCCCCTCAGCATCCTCATAGCCTTCTCCTTTGGAGAAGAGGAGGCTCTTAGGTGACCTTCTTGTGGTCTTGCAGGATCTGAAGGGGGCCTCCAGAAAAGCTGAGGAGGGACTTTTGAGGCTATGAGGGAGTGCCAGGACTGGGGGGAATGGAGCAAAGCTGGAGGTGGGGAGATTGAGGCTGGAGGTGAGGAGGAAGTTGTTGAGCATGAGAGTGGTGAGAGGCTGGAATGGGTTGCCCCTGCAGGGAGGTGTATGGGGCCAGATCCCTGGAGGTGTTTTTGGCCAGGCTGGCAGAGGCTGTGGGCAGCCTGCTCTAGGGTAGGGTGTCCCTGGGCATGGCAGGGGGGTTGGGACTGCCTGATCCTTGTGGTCCCTTCCAACCCTGACTGATTCTAGGATTATCTCCCAGCTGCAGGAGGCTCTGTTTGGAGGCAAATCACCCCTCAGTGCTTGCTGTGGCTCACAGTTTTGGTTCAGCACATGGTACAGATGAGAAATCACCACCAGATGTGGGTAATAATTGTCCCTTATGTCGTGAGGCAGATCAGATGCAGGGGTCTGGCCCACTGGACTGTGCTCAGCTCTCCCTTGCTGCGTGCAGATTCCATTGTTCTTCTCCAAAGGCATCTGTGCTCTCAAAAGACTCCGGGAAAGGTTAAAAGCTGGGTCAGCCCTGCAGTTGCTTTCCCTTTTCCTGCCAGCTTCCCTGCAGGGCAAATTCCAGCAGCATGTATGGGACAGGCCCATCTTCTGCTTAAGGGAAAGAAAAATCGACTGAGAGCCCTTCCCTGTGGCTGAACTCCAGCAGCTGAGACATCCTCATGGCTGCTCTGCTCCCAGCCCATCTCTGCTCTCCCAAACTGTAGTGGTTTCAGATCTGGCTGCACGCTGGAGGTGAGTGCTGATGGAGAGCAAGGGCTGCCAGCACGGGGTCATAGAATCAGTCAGGGTTGGAAGGCACCACAAGGTTCAGCCAGTCCCAACCCCCCTGCCATGCCCAGGGACACCCTACCCTAGAGCAGGCTGCCCACAGCCTCTGCCAGCCTGGCCAAAAACACCTCCAGGGATCTGGCCCCAAACACCTCCCTGCAGGGGCAACCCATTCCAGCCTCTCACCACTCTCATGCTCAATAACTTCCTCTTCACCTCCAGCTTTGCTCCATTGCCCCCCAGTCCTCTCACTCCCTGACACACGTAAAAGTCCCTCCCCAGCTTTTTTGTAGTCCACTTCAGATGCTGGAAGGCCACCAGAAGGTCCCCTGGGAGCCTCCTCTTCTGCAGCCTGCACAGCCCCAACTCTTTCAGGCTGTGCTCACAGCAGAGCTGCTGCAGCCCTCTGAGCATCCTCGGGGCCCTTCTCTGCACACCTCCAGCATCTCCACATCCCTCTTGTCCCAGGGGCTCCAGCACTGGATGCACTACTCCAGGTGGGCTCTCAGCAGAGCACAGCAGAGGGGCAGAATCACCTCCCTGGCCCTGCTGCCCACACTGCTCCTGCTGCAGCCCAGCCTCTGCTTCCCTTTCTGCCCTGCAAGTGCACACTGCTGCCTCAGCTTCAGCTTCTCCTCCACCAGCAGCCCCAAGTCCCTCTCCTCAGGGCTGCTCTCCAGCCACTCCCTGCCCAGCCTGGATTTGTGCTTGGCATTGCCTCCACCCAGCTGTAGGACCTTGCCCTTGGCCTTGTTGAACCTCCTGAGGTTTTCTTGTGCCCACCTCTGCAGCCTGTGCAGGTCCCTCTGGATGCCATCCCTGCCCTCCAGCCTGGCTGCTGCACCACACAGCTTGGGGTGCTCAGCAAGCTTGGTGAGGCTGAACTCAGTGCCTCTGCCCATGGCACCCACAAAGACATTGAACAAGACTGGGCCCAGGGCTGTGAGGGGGTTAGGTTCCTCCTGCCTGTTGGCTTTCAAATCCTGTGCTTGAGCAAGCTAGGAACAGGAGGCAGCTGGGGAACGCCTCCTACTCACACTGCTGTCCAGTGGACCCAGAGCAATCCTGATGGCTCTGTGAAAGAGAGAGCACAAAGCAGCAGAGCACAGCTCAAGAGGACAGCAGGGGAAGGAGAGTCGTGCCCCAGAGGCATCTCCCAGCATCCTGGAGTACACACGGTGACATCAGAGCCCAAATTCCTGCCCTCCCAGGCACCTGCAACCTTCCTTGCAGATGCACTGAAGCAGCAAGGACAGGTGCCCACCCCAGCTGGGGGTGGGGGGGTCACCCCCAAATGCACAAGCAAGCACTGGGAGGATTGGAACAGGTCCACACAAGCCTCAACTCCAACACATCAAGCACAGATACACTTGGACAGGGGAACAGAATCACAGAATGCTCTGGGTTGGAAGGGACCTCTGAAGGTCATTGAGTCCAACACCCTCTGCAATAAGCAAGGACATCCTCATAGAATCAGTCAGGGTTGGAAGGGACCACAAGGATCAGCCAGTCCCAACCCCCCTGCCATGCCCAGGGACACCCTACCCTAGAGCAGCCTGACCACAGCCTCTGCCAGCCTGGCCAAAAACACCTCCAGGGATCTGGCCCCAAACACCTCCCTGCAGGGGCAACCCATTCCAGCCTCTCACCACTCTCATGCTCAACAACTTCCTCCTCACCTCCAGCCTCAATCTCCCCACCTTCAGCTTTGCTCCATTCCCCCCACTCCTGGCACTCCCTCGCAGCCTCAAAAGTCCCTCCCCAGCTTTTTTGTAGTCCACTTCAGATGCTGGAAGGCCACCAAAAGATCTCTTGGGAGCCTTCTCTTCTGCAGCCTGCACAGCCCCAGCCCTTTCAGGCTGTGCTCACAGCAGAGCTGCTGCAGCCCTCTGAGCATCCTTGGGGCCCTTCTCTGCACACCTCCAGCATCTCCACATCCCTCTTGTCCCAGGGGCTCCAGCACTGGATGCACTACTCCAGGTGGGCTCTCAGCCCACAGAGGGCTGAGCACAGCAGAGGGGCAGAATCTCAGAGCACAGCAGAGGGGCAGAATCACCTCCCTGGCCCTGCTGCCCACACTGCTCCTGCTGCAGCCCAGCCTCTGCTTGCCTTTCTGCCCTGCAAGTCAGGTCCTTCCTCTCCCCCTCTTGAGCTAGGGCTGTGCTCTCAGCTCATACATGGCTCTTGATTCAAATTTATTTTTATATATATATATATATATACACACACACACACACATATTCCCTATGTACTTAGATGCCCAGAATCCAATCTGACTAATATCAATATCAAACACTGCCCTTGCAAGGAGGCTGAGCCCCAATTTACTTGCCTTGGAAAGGGGTGTTAGAGGCTAGGATGAGCTGGGGCAGTGCTAAGAGCTCTGCAGAGCTCCTTTGCTGGAGCTCTGAGGACAGGTTGAAAGAGTTGGGGCTCTGCAGCCTGGAGAAGAGAAGGCTGCCAGAAGACCTTGGAGTGGCCTTGCAGGATCTGAAGGGGGCTACAGGAAGGCTGGGGAAGGACTATTGACAAGGTCTGGTAATGAGAGGATGAGGAGGAATGGGTTTGAAGTGTCAGAGGGGAGATTGGAAGTGAATGTTAGGAGGAAGTTGTTTGCAGTGAGGGTGGTGAGAAACTGGCACAGGTTGCCCAGGGAGGTTGGGGAGCAGGAACTTGTGCATCACAGGTTGTGAGACACTGGCACAGGTTGCCCCAGGGAGGTTGTGGAGCACAGAGGCACAGAACTGCAGGGAGGTTGTGGAGCACAGAGGCACAGAACTGCAGGGAGGTTGTGGAGCACAGAGGCACAGAACTGCAGGGAGGTTGTGGAGCACAGAGGCACAGAACTGCAGGGAGGTTGTGGAGCACAGAGGCACAGAACTGCAGGGAGGTTGTGGAGCACAGAGGCACAGAACTGCAGGGAGGTTGTGGAGCACAGAGGCACAGAATTGCAGGGAGGTTGTGGAGCACAGAAGCACAGAATGTGATCTTTGATCACATTCTGTGCTTCTGTGCTCCACAACCTCCCTGGGGGTGTTCAGGACCAGGTTGTATGAGGCCTTCAGCGACCTGTCCTAGTGGGAGGTGTCCCTGCCTATGACACAGAGGGGGTTGGGACTGGCTGAGCTTTGAGGTCCCTTCCAACCTAAACCATTCTGTGCTTCTATGAATAGAGGAAGGGTTGCAAATGTGAGCATACACAGACATATATATCTGCATCTCCCAGCAACAGCCTAACAACAGGGGCATAAGGCAGGCTAAGCTCTCGGCAGACGCTGCTAAATGGTTCCCAATTAATTAACTGATTACATGATGGAACAGAAGGGGGACTCAAGTGAGGGCTGTTGACCTTTAAGAATAATTAATATCATCAGGATCGCAAAAAACCCGTCCAAGAAAAAATAATTAGGAGGGTTCTAATGTTGCCTCCAAAGCCACAGAGCAAGTGGGAGGGGGAGGTTCTGCTTAACTCAGAGGCAGCTCCCAAGCATTTGCTAGCAAAAGCCTTTCCTCCCTTAGGCTTGCTTCCCCCCTGCAGAGCTCACACACACATCCTTCTTCTCCTCCCCAGTTAACCCTCTCTGTCTCCCCCCCTCCAGGTCCATTTTACTCATCTCCTTTTCCTCCATCCATCCCCCTTCTAGTCCATTCCCAGTGGCCAAGATGGTAGCTCATGGCTTGGACAGAACCTCTTTGATATGGGTCAAGAGCTGCCTGGAGGGCTGGGCCCAGAGAATCATAGAATCAGTCAGGGTTGGAAGGGACCACAAGGATCAGCCAGTCCCAACCCCCCTGCCATGCCCAGGGACACCCTACCCTAGAGCAGGCTGCACACAGCCTCTGCCAGCCTGGCCAAAAACACCTCCAGGGATCTGGCCCCAAACACCTCCCTGCAGGGGCAACCCATTCCAGCCTCTCACCACTCTCATGCTCAGCAACTTCCTCCTCACCTCCAGCCTCAATCTCCCCACCTCCAGCTTTGCTCCATTCCCCCAGTCCTGGCACTCCCTCATAGCCTCAAAAGTCCCTCCTCAGCTTTTCTGGAGGCCCCCTTCAGATCCTGCAAGACCACAAGAAGGTCACCTAAGAGCCTCCTCTTCTCCAAAGGAGAAGGCTATGAGGATGCTGAGGGGACTGGAGCACTGCCTGATGAGGAGAGGCTGAGGGACTTGAGAAGATGGGGAGCCTCCTCTTCTGCAGCCTGCACAGCCCCAACTCTTTCAGGCTGTGCTCACAGCAGAGCTGCTGCAGCCCTCTGAGCATCCTCGTGGCCTTTCTCTGCACACCTCCAGCATCTCCACATCCCTCTTGTCCCAGAGGCTCCAGCACTGGATGCACTACTCCAGGTGGGCTCTCAACAGAGTGGAGTAGAGGCTCTATTCCTGGTAGCCTCCTGATCCAGCTAGCTCCATCCTGGTCACCTCTTGATCTGTCTAGCTCCATCCTGGTTGCCTTTTGATCTGTCCAGCTGAAAAGTCCCTCCCCATCTGTTTTGGAGACCTCCTTCAGATACTGGACGGCCACAATAAAGTCACCTGGGAGCCTCCTCTTCTCCAGCAACCAGCAAAGCCTGCTTGCTACACTCCTCCCTGGCTTGCAACCACTCCAAAAGCAGGAACATGTTTTGCCTTTGCCAATTAGCTCTGTTTAAACAAAAAAAAAAAAACACCCCAGAGGAATGGCAGGGCCGTTCCTCATCCCACCCCACCCCCTGCCTTCTTCTCAAGGAGAAGCATCATCTTTCACCCAGCCCTTTATCTTCCAATTCTGGTCACTGAAGAATTGCTTTGGGCTGAAAAGCCTAATCAGGGGGAAGCACCGAGTGCTCCAGACTGCAGCAGGCATTTTCTTTCATTACCCTCAGACAGCAAATTACCCGCAATTATCAACACGCACAACTGGATACAACAAACATTTAGCCAAGGCTGAAGGGTCTTGCGGTTTCAGCGAGGGTGGATGACAGATCTCCTGGAGAGCAACTCATGTGAGAAACCCACAGAGCTGCGAGATGACTCCATCCACGCTGCGCAGCAGAGCCAGAGCCAGGAGGCAACACAGCAAACAGAGAAGTTTGCACTGCGTCTGTGTGGTCAGCCCAAACCCAAGCACAGCTCCAGGCTGGGTGGGGGATGGATGAGAGCAGCCCTGAGGAACAGGACCTGTAGGAGTAGTGGGTGGGAAACATGTTCTACTTGAAGGATCTGAAGGTTGCCTACAGGAGGGCTGGGGAGGGACTATTGACAAGGTCTTGTAATGAAAGGATGAGAAAGAATGGGTTTGAAGTGGCAGAGGGGAGATTGGAACTGAATGCTAGGAGGAAGTTGTTTGCAGTGAGGGTGGTGAGAAACTGGCACAGGTTGCCCAGGGAGGTTGTGGCTGCTCCCTCCCTGAAGGTGTTCAAGGCAAGATTGGATGATGCCCTGAGCGAGCTGTGCTAGTGGGAGGTGTCTCTGCCTATGGCACAGGTGGGTTGGAACTGGCTGAGATTTGAGATCTCTTCCAAACTAAACCATTCTATGATCTGTCACAAAAGCATCTCAGCAGGCTGACTTGGGTGGAAGGGTGGCTGAGGCTCATCCTAGGCTGCAGGCAGAGAGGTCAGAGCTGGCAGAAGAGCAAGGAAGCCCAGCTACAGGCAGAAAAGGCAGGAGAGTGGACAAGTGTGTTGGAGGCATGGAGGGTCCCATCACAGGCAGGAAAGGCAGGTCTGAGCCAGAGGCTGGGAAGCTCAGCTGCAGGCAGAGAGGATCAGAGGATGTCAGGGGTTGGAAGGGACCCAAAGACCTCATCCCCTCCAAACCCCCTGCCACAGCAGGAGCAGACAATCTAGCTCAGGGCACACAGCAACACATCCACACAGAGTCTGCAAAGGCTCCACACAAGGAGACTCCACAACCTCTCTGGGCAGCCTGTGCCACTGCTCTGGGACCCACACAGGCAAGAAGTTGCCTCTTGTCTTGAGCTGCAACCTCCTGTGCTGCAGCTTCCATCCATTGCTCCTTGGCCTAGCCCAGGGAGCAGTGAGCAGAGCCTGTCCCTCCTCTTCTGATACCCAGCCCTCAGAGATTTAAAAATATTAAATCAGCTCTCAGTTTTCTCCAGATTAAGCAGCCCCAGGTCGCTCAGCCTCTCCTCCCCAGGCAGTGCTGCAGTCCCTTCAGCATCCTCACAGCTCTCCCTTGGACCCTCTCCAGCAGATCCCTGTCCCTCTGAA
>VWZI01006780.1:53978-64589 GCA_013396835.1 Psilopogon haemacephalus
TGCCTGGCAGCAGAGCCCAACCCCAGCTGGCCACAACCTCCCTTCAGGGAGCTGGAGAGAGCAATGAGCTCTGCCCTGAGCCTCCTCTCCTGCAGGCTGCACACCCCCAGCTCCCTCAGCCTCTCCTCTTGGGGCTGTGCTCCAGGCCCCTCCCCAGCCTTGCTGCCCTTCTCTCAACACCTTCCAGCACCTCAACATCTCTCTTGAATTGAGGCAACCAGAACTGGACACAGCACTCAAGATGTGTCCTGAGCAGTGCTGAGCATAGGGGCAGAAGAACCTCCCTGCTCCTGCTGCCCACACTGCTCCTGCTCCAGCCCAGGATGCCATTGGCTCTGCTGCCCACCTGGGCACACTGCTGCCTCCTCTTCAGCTCCTCTCTCCCAGCACCCCCAAGTTCCTCTCTGCCTGGCTGCTCTCAGCCACTCTGTCCCCAGCCTGTAGCCCTGCTTGGGCTTGTTGTGGCCAAAGTCTAGAAGTGTCCCTGCTCACTGCAGGGAGGTTGCTCATCTTCAACTACTGACCAGTGCTGAGCACAGGGGCACAATAACTTCCCTGCTCCTTTAACACCACTGAGCAGCAGGACCTGCCTCCTCCATGCAGAGCTGCTGCAGGGTGTTGCTGGGACACCCATGGCCCTGGCACCCCAGGGCAAAGCACAGGCAGGGTAGGGTCTGCCAGCTGCTTTAATCCATCCCTCACACTCCCAAGCAGGGCTGGGGAAGCCATAAAGGAGGCAGCCACCTCTCACAGGGTTTTAAAAGGCACTTACTATTGCATACATTAAATGAGCAGAGGCAGCAAGGACTCAATTCTCTCAATATGGAAGGCATAAAAGCAAATTGGTAACGGAGCTTTAAAGGCAAGCACAGCTGAATGAAGACTTACAGGAGCAATGTTGTCCTTCGTTTAAAATGGGCTTCCCCTGATAGTGGCTGTCAGTGGCTCCATGGCCCAGTGGAGTCCCTCAGGGACCGATCCTAGGACCAGTCTTGTTCAACATCTCTGTGAGTGCCATGGGCAGAGGCATTGAGTGCAGCCTCAGCAAGTTTGCTGAGCACCCCAAGCTGTGTGGTGCAGCAGCCAGGCTGGAGGGCAGGGATGGCATCCAGAGGGAGCTGCACAGGCGGGCAAAAGCCAACCTCAGGAGGTTCAACAAGGCCAAGTGCAAGGTCCTGCATCTGGTTCGAGGCAATAGCAAGCACCAATGCAGGCTGGACAGGGAGTGGCTGGAGAGCAGTCCTGAGGAGAGGGACTTGGGGATGCTGGTGGAGGAGAAGCTGAAGATGAGGCAGCAGTGTGCACTTGCAGGGCAGAAAGGCAAGCAGAGGCTGGGCTGCAGCAGGAGCAGTGTGGGCAGCAGGGCCAGGGAGGGGATTGTGCCCCTCTGCTGTGCTCTGCTGAGAGCCCACCTGGAGTAGTGCATCCAGTGCTGNGAGGTGAGGAGATTGAGGCTGGAGCTGAGGAGGAAGTTGTTGAGCATGAGAGTGGTGAGAGGCTGGAATGGGTTGCCCCTGCAGGGAGGTGTTTGGGGCCACATCCCTGGAGGTGTTTGCAGCCAGGCTGGATGAGCTTGGAGGTCTCCTCCAACTTGGCTTATTCTATTCTAATCCAGACCTGCTGCCTTCCCTGCCCCTGCCTGCTGCCACCCTCCCACACCAAGCCACAAGCAGCTTCCCAAAACCACAGCCTGCAGGGCAGCCTACATTTGGGAGCTTTGCCACAAATCCCACTGCAATGGAGCTGCACAGCTTGGGGCAGATCCTTCCCACTGCTCCTGTGCCTGGGCTTCAAATAGCAGCATGGAAACTAAAATCCTGGAGCAGCATTGGAGGGGTGCCAATGGCTCTGCTTGGTTCTGGGCAGCCTGCTCTAGGGTAGGGTGTCCCTGGGCATGGCAGGGGGGTTGGGACTGGCTGATCCTTGTGCTCCCTTCCAACCCTGACTGGTTCTATGATTTTTCTAATGAGAATGGCCAAAGAACTGACACAAGCCAAGAGGCTGATCCAGAGGGACTTCTACCCTGGCATATTAAAACTGAAGTTGTGAGCCTGCTCTAGGGTAGGGTGTCCCTGGGCATGGCAGGGGGGTTGGGACTGGCTGATCCTTGTGGTCCCTTCCAACCCTGACTGATTCTAGGATTCTAGGTGACCTCAGCAATGGTTCTCAATATGTGCAGGGTGAGTGGCAGGAGGCTGGGGCTAGGCTCTGCTGGGTGATGCCAAATGCCAGCACAAGGGGCACTGGGTGGAAGTTGAAGCTGAGGAGGTTCCATGTAAACATGAGGAGGAATTTTTTCCCTGTGAGGGTAACAGAACCCTGGAACAGGCTGCCCAGGGGGGTTGTGGAGTCTCCCTCTCTGGAGATGCTCCAAACCCCGCCTGGATGTGTTCCTGTGTGATCTGCTCTGGGTGATGCTGCTCTGGCAGGGGGGGTTGGACTGGATGAGCTTTGGAGGTCCCTTCCAGCCCCTGGCATTCTGTGGTTCACTGAAAATGAGCTGCTCAGTAGGGACAGCCTGGGAGGGGAGGTTTATTTTTCCTGGCTTGTGTGAAGGGGCCTGGCACCTCCCATTGCTGCTGGGGAGGGCAGGCAGAGCTGGCACTGGTTTACAATGCAGGTAACAAGTCCAGAGAAGGTTGTGGCAGTTGGCTCAACATCAGCTCCCTGGAAAGCTTTGCCTGCTCCTTTGGCTTTATGGGCAGCAGGTGCTGGGCTGGGCAGGCAGATGCCAGGGAGCTAACCAAGGACCTTGGCAAGTCTCCTTGCAGGCTGGAGCTCCCCTGCCCGTGGCCAGAGTGCCTTGGGAGCCTGGCCTGTGGCCAGCCCAGCTGGGCATTGGCAGCCCCCTTCTTGGGGGCTTCGCAAACATCTGAGCAGCCAAAAGCCAGTCAAAGTTCAGGCTCCTTGGGAGCTGCTTGGGAAAACAAACATGTTTGTGGGAGTGGGATCTGAGCCCAGCAAAGCTTGGCTCTTCCCTCCCCGGGCCTGGGCAGTGCCTTTCCCAGTGCTCAGGGGGGTGTGGGAAAGCTGGGAACGGGATGAGCCCTGCTAAGAGCTTGTGGGGGAAGGGGGGAGGCTGAAGTGGGATGGGGAAGTGAAGGAGGGAGCCAGGTTCAACCCCTAACCAGCTGTGAACATAGAATCAGTCAGGGTTGGAAGGGAGCACAAGGATCAGGCAGTTCCAACCCCCCTGCCATGCCCAGGGACACCCTACCCTAGAGCAGGCTGCCCACAGCCTCTGCCAGCCTGGCCAAAAACACCTCCGGGGATGAGGCTTTGACCCATCAGAGCCAGCTCAGCAGAACTTAATCAATGCCCTCACCTGGAACATATCAAGAGGTAGGAAGGAGCCCTGCAGCAACCCTCACAACTTCAATTTTAATATGCCAGGGTAGAAGTCCCTCTGGATCAGCCTCTTGGCTTGTGTCAGTTCTTTGGCCATTCTCATTAGAAAAATCATAGAACCAGTCAGGGTTGGAAGGGAGCACAAGGATCAGCCAGTCCCAACCCCCTGCCATGCCCAGGGACACCCTACCCTAGAGCAGGCTGCCCAGAACCAAGCAGAGCCATTGGCACCCCTCCAATGCTGCTCCAGGATTTTAGTTTCCATGCTGCTATTTGAAGCCCAGGCACAGGAGCAGTGGGAAGGATCTGCCCCAAGCTGTGCAGCTCCATTGCAGTGGGATTTGTGGCAAAGCTCCCAAATGTAGGCTGCCCTGCAGGCTGTGGTTTTGGGAAGCTGCTTGTGGCTTGGTGTGGGAGGGTGGCAGCAGGCAGGGGCAGGGAAGGCAGCAGGTCTGGATTAGAATAGAATAAGCCAAGTTGGAGGAGACCTCCAAGCTCATCCAGCCTGGCTGCAAACACCTCCAGGGATGTGGCCCCAAACACCTCCCTGCAGGGGCAACCCATTCCAGCCTCTCACCACTCTCATGCTCAACAACTTCCTCCTCAGCTCCAGCCTCAATCTCCCCACCTCCAGCTTTGCTCCATTCCCCCCACTCCTGTCACTCCCTCACAGCCTCAAAAGTCCCTCTCCAGCTTTTTTGTAGCCCCCTTCAGATGCTGGAAGGCCACCAGAAGGTCCCCTGGGAGCCTCCTCTCCTCCAGCCTGCACAGCCCCAACTCTTTCAGGCTGTGCTCACAACAGCTTCTGCTCGTTGAATGCTTTCAGCTGGGCTGGGTTGGGCTTTTCACATCTTTCCCCTCTCTCCCCTTAGGAACAGTCCTGTAGTTGCTATGGAAATGGTCTCATCAGTATGGGTGGAGAGTAGCAGCACCAACCCAAACTCCCTGTGACTCCCAGTTGACACCAGTGGCAGCCCTGGAGGGGGCTACCCTGAGCTTCAAGCAATGCTTGGCACCCGTGGGTGAAGTGAGACCCATCTGGAAGGCAAGAGCAGAGAGCTGCAATTCACATGGGGGATGAAGTACAGAGGGTAGTGGGGAGAGAGAATGTTAAAGAAATAAAATAAAATAAAATAAAATAAAATAAAATAAAATAAAATAAAATAAAATAAAATAAAATAAAATAAAATAAAATAAAATAAAATAAAGAAAAGAGATCCTCCCACTGGCTGAGGGGCAAGAGGGGTTGCAAGGAGCTAAAAGCCTCAACCTGCCCCAGGGGACACTCTCCCTGTGAGCAGAAGGGAGCCACACTCAGACAGGAGCAGGAGAAGCAGAGCTAAGCCATGGTGAGAAGATCCTGAGCTGTGTGGTGGGCAGCCACATCACCACCTCAGCTGTCAGCGTGGACCACCACAGCTGCAGCTCCTTCCACAGCATCTCTACATGCTTGGCAACAGGCAGGCTGTAGCTGTTTCCCCCCTAGCATCTGCCTCCTGGGGTGAGGATTTTCCATCATGCTGATGCCAACCAAGCTGAAGCCACAAAGCTTCACCATCCTCCTCCACCAGCCCCTGCATGAAGCCTCTGGAGTGGCCACACAGCACCATGGCACCTCCTGATCCCAGGCCTGACTGCAAAGGGGGGAAAGCATCAAACTGGCTACCCTCAGGAGTCACCCACACCTTCAGCACCCAGTTCTGAATGCTTTCCCAAGAGGATGCACTCCAGAGAGATGGACCAGCAGGCCACCAGGATGGAGCTACCTGGATCAGGGGGTGACCAGCATGGAGCTAGCTGGATCAGGAGGCTACCAGGATGTTCCATTCCCCCCAGTCCTATCACTCCCTGACAGCCTCAAAAGTTCCTCCCCAGCTTTTTTGTAGCTCCCTTCAGATCCTGGAAGGCCACCAGAAGGTCACCTGGGAGCCTTCTCCTCTCCAGTCTGAGCAGCCCCAACTCCCTCAGTCTCTCCTCACAGCAGAGCAGCTCCAGCCCTCTGCTCATCCTTGTAGCCCTTCTCTGCACACCTCCAGCACCTCCATATCCCTTTTGTCCCAGGGGCTCCAGCACTGGATGCACTACTCCAGGTGGGCTCTCAGCAGAGCACAGCAGAGGGGCAGAATCACCTCCCTGGCCCTGCTGCCCACATTTCCCTCTATGGAAGATGAGAACTTCTGAGAAGAGAGAGCTGAGCCCAAAGGGAGAACCACTTAAGGCAGGTTCTGGGCCAAAGCACAGGTAGGGTCTCAGGAGTAGGATCCCAGGCTCACAGGATATTAGAGGCTTGAAAGGAACCAAAAAGCTCATCCACTCCAACCCCTGTGCCAGAGCAGGAGCAGACAATCTAGCTCAGGGCACACAGCAACACATCCACACAGAGTCTGCAAAGGCTCCACACAAGGAGACTCCACAACCTCTCTGGGCAGCCTGTGCCACTGCTCTGGGACCCACACAGGCAAGAAGTTGCCTCTTGTGTTGAGCTGCAACCTCCTGTGCTGCAGCTTCCATCCATTGCTCCTTGGCCTATCCCAGGGAGCAGTGAGCAGAGCCTGTCCCCCAGCCCTCACAGATTTAGCAATATGGATCAAATCTCCTCTCAGTCTTCTCTTCTCCAGACTGCACACCCCCAGCTCCCTCAAGCTCTCCTCACAGGCCAAGCAAGAAGGGCACACATGAGTCCCCTACAGCCTCCCTACACACACATCCATCCCTGCATGCTCCAGACCATGTCAGCAGGGCAGGACCCCTGCAGCTTGGTTGTCACAGAATCACAGAATCAACCAGGTTAGAAAAGACCTCTGAGATCATCCAGTCCAACCTAGCACCTAACACTGCTAATGAACTAACCCATGGCACTCAGTGCCCACCCAGGCTTTGCTTCAACACCTCCAGGGATGGGGACTCCACCACCTCCCTGGGCAGCCCATTCCAATGCCAGCATATGGAAAGGCAGAATCATAGAATGGTTTAGGTTGGAAGTGACCTCAAAGATCATCAAGTTCCAACCCCCCCCCCAGCAGCCCATTCCAATGCCAATCACTCTCTCTGCCAACAACTTCCTCCTAACATCCAGCCTGGACCTGCCCTGGCACAGCTCAAGGCTGTGTCCTCTGCTTCTGCCCCTGGGTGCCTGGCACAAAGCAGCAGAGCAGCGTTTTGGGAGGCTGGGGGCTTGCTTCCCAGGGCACCCAACCGCACCCCAGCTGCACCACCACCCCCCAGCACCCCAAGAGCCCCCAGCAGAGAGGCAGCAGCTGCCACCCAGTGCCTGCAGGAGCAGCACAGCCCCCTCGGAGGAGCCTGCTCCCCACCAGCCCGACGAGATGGCAACAAACACAAACTAATGATACAGCTGTCAAGAGAGATTAGGGCTGCACAGTGTAAAAAATTGCAGGGCTGTTTAGTCACAACAATATAAGATTAATTTATCAATACAGCTTATGTGGCACTGGAGAGATAGCAAATTGAATAAGTGAATCCTTTTTCTGCACCTTGAGCAAGGAGGGAGCCTGGGGGGGGAAGCACAGCTGCGGATGCCAGCGGAGGATCTGCAGCCTGGGATGGAGCTGATGGGATGCATCCAAGGGTTGGGGGGTGGGGGGAGTCAGCATAGAATCAGCCAGGTTGGAAGAGACTTCCAAGCTTATCCAGCCCAACCTAACATCCAGCCTTAGCCAATCAACCAGACCATGACACTAAGTGCCCCATCCAGGCTTTGCTTCAACACCTTCAGGGATGGGGACTCCACCACCTCCTTGGGCAGCCCATTCCAATGGCACATCACTCTCTTTGTCAAGAACTTCCTGATGTGTCTCCCTCCCTGGATGTAGTCACTTGCCATCACCAAGAAAGTGAAGGAAATTCCTCTCCTGGTTCATAGAATTATAGAATCAATCAGCTAGGTTGGAAGTGACCTCCAAGCTCATCCAGCCCAACCTATCCCCCAGCTCTAGCCAATGGCACTCAGTGCCCATCCAGGCTTTGCTTCAACACCTCCAGGGATGGGGACTCCACCACCTCCCTGGGCAGCCCATTCCAATGCCAGCATATGGAAAGATAGAATCATAGAATGGTTTAGGTTGGAAGAGACCTCAAAACTCATCCAGTTCCAAGCCCCCTGTGCCATAAGGCAGGGACACCTCACACTAGAACAGGTAGCTCAAGGCCTCATCCAACCTGGTCCTCAACACCTCCAGGGAGGCTGTGGAGCACAGAAGAAAAGAATGTGATCAAAGATCACATTTCTGTGCTTCTGTGCTCCACCACTTCCCTGGGCAAACCTGTGCCAGTGTCTCACCACCCTCACTGCAAGGAACTTCTTCCTAACATCCAGTTCCAGTCTCTCCTCTGCCACTTTAAACCCATTCTTCCTCATCCTGTCACTACCAGACCTTGTCAATAGTCCCTCCCCACCCCTCCTGTAGCCTCCTTCAGATCCTACAAGGCCACTCCAAGGTCTCCTGGCAGCCTTCTCTTCTCCAGGCTGTGGAGCCTGAACTCTCTCAGCCTGTCCTCATAGAGCTGCTGCAGCCCTCTCAGCTGCATCTTGGTGGCCTCCTCTGCACTGGCTCCAACCCTTGCATGTGCTGCTTGTGCTGGGGGCTGCAGAGCTGCAGACAGTGCTGCAGGTGGGGTGTGAGGAGAGCAGAGCCAAGGGGCACAATCCCCTCCCTTGCCCTGCTGCCCACAGCTGCTCTTGCAGCCTCATCCAACCTGGTCCTTCAACACCTCCATCTGTGTGTTAAGGACGTGCAAGTAAATCAAGAGCCCAGGAGGCAAGGCTGGGCTGGGAGGTTGGGGGATGGGAGGCCCAGGCTGGGCAGGCAGGCACTGCAGGGAGGAAGTGCTCTGCTTCTATAAATGCTGAAATCCGGCAATTAGCATCATTAGGGCGAGCTGTGATTTAGCTGGAGCTCACACAGCTCCACCAGCAAGAAGTGGCATCGAGGAGCCACAATTAGAACAGCCGAAAATACCTCCCAAAACTTTGCCTCCTTCAGCCCCTTGCCCACTGCCACCGCCCCCCCTTCCACCCCCAGCAAGGCTTAGGGATGGAGATAGTCAGATCAGCAGTCAATCAGGATGGAGCTAGATGGATCAGGAGGCTACCAGGATGGAGCTAGATGGATCAGGAGGCTACCAGGATGGAGCTAGATGGATCAGGAGGCTACCAGGATGGAGCTAGATGGATCAGGAGGCCACTAGGATGGAGCTAGATGGATCAGGAGGCTACCAGGATGGAGCTAGATGGATCAAGAGGCGACCAGGATGGAGCTAGCTAGATCAGGAGGTGACCAGGAATGGAGTTTCTGCTGTGCTCTGCTGAGAGCCCACCTGGAGTAGTGCATCCAGTGCTGGAGCCCCTGGGCCAAGAGGGATGTGGCGATGCTGGAGGGGTGCAGAGAAGGGCCCCGAGGATGCTGAGAGGGCTGCAGCAGCTCTGCTGTGAGCACAGCCTGAAAGAGTTGGGGCTGTGCAGGCTGCAGAAGAGGAGGCTCCCAGGGGACCTTCTGGTGGCCTTCCAGGACACAAAGAGTTCTACAAAAAAGCTGGGGAGGGACTTTTGAGGCTATGAGGGAGTGACAGGACTAGGGGAAATGGAGCAAAGCTGGAGGTGGGGAGATTGAGGCTGGAAGTGAGGAGGAAGTTGTTGAGCATGAGAGTGGTGAGAGGCTGGAATGGGTTGCCCCTGCAGGGAGGTGTTTGGGGCCAGATCCCTGGAGGTGTTTTTGGCCAGGCTGGCAGAGGCTGTGGTCAGGCTGCTCTAGGGTAGGGTGTCCCTGGGCATGGCAGGGGGGTTGGAACTGGCTGATCCTTATGGTCCCTCCCAACCCTGACTGATTCTGTGATTCTGTGGCACCACCTCTCCACTTCCCACCCATGCCCACATCCCAGGAAACCTCCTCCCACACACACAATCTGCTGACCCGAATCACCCAGGCTCATCCCTTTGTCCTTGCTGGCAGGCTCAGGATTTCTTCCCCCTCCTCCCCGAGGAACGTGCCCAGCTCCTGCTGCCAGGGATGTTCCTCCCGACGGTCACGGTGAATACTTGCCCTGCTTATCAGCTAACAGCTGCAAATGGCCATGAAATGGGCAGCTCAGCACTGCCCTGCGGGGGCGAAGGCAACCAGGTGCCAGCTCCCCTAGCAACAGCCCAAATATTCACCCCAGCCCCACAGCCCAACACCTGCTCTCCCCCAAAACACCTCCAGGTCTCAACTACAGCCTAAATATCCACCCCAGCCCCATGAGCTACCACCCAAAATGCCTCCAGGTCCCAACAACAGCCCAAATATTCATCCCAGCTGCACAAACCAACATCTGCTCCTCCCCAAAATGCCTCCAGGTCCCAACAACAGCCCAAATATTCATCCCAGCTGCACAAACCAACATCTGCTCCTCCCCAAAATGCCTCCAGGTCCCAGCTACAGCCCCAATATTCATCCCAGACCCACAAACCAACATCTGCTCCTCCCCAAAATGCCTCCAGGTCCCAACAACAGCCCCAATATTCATCCCAGACCCACAAACCAACATCTCCTCCTCCCCAAAGTACCTCCAGGTTCCAACTACAGCCCCAATATTCATCTCAGCTGCACAAACCAACATCTGCCCCTCCCCAAAGTACCTCCAGGTCCCAACTACAGCCCAAATATTCACCCCAGCCCCACAGACTACCACCCAAAATGCCTCCAGGTCCCAACTACAGCTCAAATATTCACCTCAGCCCCATGGGCTACCACCCAAAACACCTCCATGTTCCAACTACAGCCCCAATATTCACATCAACCCCATGGGCTACCACCCAAAATGCCTCCAGGTCCTTAACAACAGCACAAATATTCATCCTAACTCCACAGCCCAACACCTGCTGTCCCTCAAAATGCCTCCAGGTCTCAATTACAGCCCCAACCTTCACCCCAGCCCCATGGGCTACCACCCAAAATGCCTCCAGGTCCCAACAACAGCTCCAATATTCATCCCAGCTCCACAAACCAACATCTGCTCCTCCCCAAAATGCCTCCAGGTCCCAACAACAGCCCAAATATTCATCTCAGCTGCAACAAACCAACATCTGCCCCTCCCCAAAGTACCTCCAGGTCCCAACTACAGCCCAAACCTCCACCCCAGCCCCACAGCTGCATCTCCCCAAAGCACTTCTGGCTCTGGCACTTTCTCAGCCCAGAGTTTCCCTCCAAGGGTAATTTGCACCTCCCCTGATTTTCTTTCCCCTCTCCCCTTTCTCCTCACTCCCGA
>VWZI01006781.1:0-28308 GCA_013396835.1 Psilopogon haemacephalus
AAGAACAATTTGCAAAGTGTGGCAGACTTTTCAAAATGACCTGACAACAGCTTTCCAACCAAAGTGGTTTTGCAGGGATCCCTTTCCAGCATTGCAAGACCTGGGAAGAAGCAAGCAAAAAGGAAAATAAAATAAAATAAAATAAAAATTAAATTTAAAAAATAAGTAAAATAAAACAAGACAAAACAAAGCAACTAAAATTAAATATATAAAAGAACAAAATAAAATGCACTGGAGGTCTGTGCGAGTTGCTCTGCGCTTTGGGTCTGTGGTGTTGGTCAAAGGGCTTCAGGGTTGGTGCTGCAATCTCCTCAAAGAGGAGGCTGTGGAATCTCCTTCTCTGGAGCCTTTCAAGGCCTGTCTGGATGTGTTCCTCTGTGACCTGAGGTAGATTGTCTGGTCCTGCTCTGGCAGGGTAATTGGACTTGATGATCCCTTTGTGTCCTTTCCAACCCCTGACATCCTGTGAGCCTGTGATAGAGTTTTTGTGGTTGGAGAAGACCTTCTAAGATCGAGTCTAACCATTAACTCTGGCAAGATGGTGCTAAACCCTGTCCCTCAGCACCACAGCTCTAGGGGATGGGGATTCAACCACCTCCCTGGGCAGCCCGTGCCAGGCTTTGAGAACCCTTTCAGTGTAGAAGATTCTTCTAATGTCCAACCTAAACCTCCTCAGGGGCAGCTTGAGGCCCTTTCATTTCATCACTCATTACTAGGGAGAAGAACCAAACCCTCACCTGCAGGAGGCTCCAACCTCCTTCCAGGGAATTGTAGAGAGCAATGAGGTCTCTGCTGAGCCTCCTTCATTCCAGACTAAACAACCCCAGCTCCCTCAAATGCTCCTCAGCAGAACCTCTCCCTCTGGGGAGTGTTGGATGCATTTGGAATAGCCTAAACCTGAAGTTCCAGGGTCACCATAGTGGATATCTCAGAGAGTTTTTCTTCACCCATACCCATCTGCTATATGAGTGCAGAGCCAGGGAGTGAAGATGGGAGCAGCAGAGCTGTGAAGAGCCAGGGAGTGAAGATGGAAGCAGCAGAGCTGTGCAAAGCCAGGGAGAGAAGATGGAACCAGCAGATCTGTGCAGAGCCAGGGAGTGAAGATGGAACCAGCAGAGCCATGCAGAGCCAGGGAGTGAAGATGGGAGCAGCAGAGCTGTGCAGAGCTAGGGAGTGAAGATGGAAGCAGCAGAGCTGTGCAAAGCCAGGGAGAGAAGATGGAATCAGCAGAGCTGTGCAGAGCTAGAGAGTGAAGATGGAAGCAGCAGAGCCATGCAGAGCCAGGGAGTGAAGATGGAAGTAGCAGAGCTGTGCTCAGAGACCTTCTAAGAAGGTGATCACACAAATGTAGATGTTGATACCTTCTTCATGGGAAGATCCTTTCCCTGGGCCACCAGCCAGCCCTGCTACCAGGGCTTCACCCCAGCCTTCTTTCTTCAGACCTGCTCATTACAAAACACAGCTCCAATTGCCGTGAAATCAGAGAGGAACTGTTCCTAGGGGTGAACCTGATGAAAGCTGCAGTAGAAACCAAGGCTTTCATGATGTAGCCTCATGGTCTGACACACCCAGAAGCTCTGCTGTTGTTTTTGAAGGTATTGAGAAATCAATTTATTCCTCCCCTGAGGGGCTGAGCAGAGAGGGTGCATGGCCACCACCAGGTTTTAAATCTGCCCAGAGCCATCTGTCTGCCAAGATTTATTGCATGGTGCTGGGGCAGACAGGTCTGATGTGTGACTCCTGTGTTGTCACACCAACCCAGTGACAGGAGAAACTGGCTATGGCACCTGGGTCAGATAAGATGGGACTCTTACATTTTATTAAGGTGCTTTGATGGTTATCAAATGATTTATGAGGGGTTTTGCAGTGTGGGTGGGATGAGGAGACTGTGTGGGAGAGAAAGAGCAAGCTTATGATGTAGAGAAACCTTCAGAAGCATGTTGGGAGCCAGAGTGTCAGGAGCACTGAAGCTAGAACCCTGGGAATAGCAATAGGATGATGCATCAGGGACTGAAAAGCAGCACAGCTAGGGACCCATGCCAGCATGTGCTAGCTGCTGTCCTGGTTTTGCTGGGGCCATGGCAGCAGGGCATGGGCAGCCATGGGCAGCAGGAGGATATCAGCAGTTCTGGCTCAGCCAGCACAGCTGAGTGGAGTTGGCTGCAGGTGTTTGCCAGCCCGTAAGCATCACACTCAGCATAAAGAGGGAAGTTTGAGGTGGAGAAAGCTTTTTGTGCTCCTCCTCACCCTGCTTCTCTTCCTTCTGAATGGGGTATTTGAACATCTGCCCTCTGGAGAGAGGCTGAGAGCCCTGGGGCTGTTTAGTCTGGAGCAGAGAAGGCTGAGAGGAGATCTGAGCAATGTCTCTCCCTAGCTGAGGGGTGGGTGTCAAGTGGAGGGGGCCAAGCTCTTTTTGATGACGTGCAGCAATAAGCCAAGGAGCAATGGATATAAACTGGAACAGAGAAGGTTTCAGCTCCACAGGAGGAGAAACTTCTATTGGTGTGAGGGTGCCAGAGCTTGAAAGGTCCTAAAAGGTCTTTCTCTGAACAAAAGGAATCCTCACAAATGCCTTGAGCGTGGGACCCCCAGGCTGATGTTCACATCCACCTCTGCCATCCAGTGAGGCTGAAAGCAAGGATGCAAGCAAGACACCAAATCAAGCTGGACCCTCCCCAAAGCTGGGTGACTGACACCTCCCTTCCCCCCCACTGCAGAAAGCTGCAGGCAGCTGCTCCCCTGCCTGCCTTCCCTTGCGATGAGCCCTTCCTCCTTCGTGCTAGCTGGCTCCTCTGGAAGCTGTAAAGCTGGCTTGGACCCTTATTAAAATAATAGAGAGACCCCAGAGGATCTTTAACCAGAAGATCTTTAATAATTGCTACCTCCAAGCTCTTGCTACTCCGCTTGAACCAGGATTTCTCATGCTATCCGAGTCCTGCAGCGTGGCTCCAGTTGGTTCCCACAGGGCTCCCAGTACCCTGTGACTTCATTGTCCTCCATATTTCTTCCACTCACGTCAAAGGCTTCCTTGGAAATGTTTTATAGCTGAGAAAGAGTTTATTATTTGCTGTCCAGGGAGGGGGTGGAGGTGCGGGAATAACACCAGGGCACCTCTGAAGACGTCTGTGATGTATCTGTGCAATGTGGAGGTTAAAATAAATCAGCAAAAGGAGCTGCTCTCCTGAGGGCAATATACTGTAAAATATTTCATCAGCAAGCCTGGATGTTATTGTGCTGGTAATTAATCTTCCTGGTAATAGCATGGATTGTTTGCTCCTGCCATGTTTATCTCTTCCCCCTGTTCTCGCCGCTAGATGTCGAGGAAAAACCTTTCCGGCACACAGGTTGTGAGGAGCTTGCTCCCACGGTCCATAAAGGGACCTGGAGAGGCTGCAGAGGTGTGCCCAGGCCCAGAGCTGTTGAACATCTTTGTCAGCCACATGGGCAGAGGAATCAGTGCAGCCTCAGCAAGCTTGCAGGTGGCACCAAGCTGTGTGCCACAGTCGACTTGCTGGAGGGCAGGGATCCATCCAGAGGGACCTGCACAGGATGCAGAGGTTGGTCCAGGCCAACCTCAGGACATTCAACAAGGCCAAATGTAAGGTCCTGCACCTGGGTGGGTGCAATCCCAAGGCTGAGTGGGGAATGGTTGGGAGCAGCTCTGAGGAACAGGCCCTGGGGGTCTGGGTTGGTGCAAAGCTGAAGATGAGGCTGCAGTGTGAGTGCAGCCCAGACAGCAACTGTGTGCTGGGCTGCAGCAAGAGCAGCTGTGGGCAGCAGGGCAAGGGAGGGGATTCTGCCCCTTGGCTCTGCTCTCCTCACACCCCACCTGCAGCACTGTCTGCAGCTCTGGAGCCCCCAGCACAAGAAGGACATGGAAGTGTTGGAGCCAGTGCAGAGGAGGCCACCAAGATGCTGAGAGGGCTGCGGCAGCTCTGCTGTGAGGACAGGCTGAGAGAGTTGGATCACAGAATCCTCTCCCTCACACTGCAGCCTCATCTTCAGCTTTGCACCACCCCAGACCCCCAGGGCCTGTTCCTCAGGGCTGCTCTCAGCCATTCCCCACCCAGCCTGGAGCTGTGCTTGGGATTGCACCCACCCAGGTGCAGGACCTTCCACTTGGCCTTGTTGAATGTCCTGAGGTTGGCCTGGGCACAGCTCTGCAGCCTCTCCAGGTCCTCTGGATGGATCCCTGCCCTTTAGCAAGTCAGCTGTGCCACACAGCTTGGTGTCATCTGCAGCCTTGCTGAGGCTGCACTGATTCCTCTGTCCATGTGGCTGACAAAGTGACATCTGGGCTTGGTTGTTTTGTTTTCTATTTTTTTTTGCCTCTGCTCCTGAATTTCACCTGGGTTTTAAGCCCAGGCATTTGCAACCCTTCTGTTGTCAGATCACCACGATGCAGGCAGGCTGTGACTTGATTTTTGTGAGCAGAGGGAGCAGCTTTTTCCTCTGGAAGATGAGTGATGGGGACAAATCTTGTGCAACAAACACAAGCCTGCAAGGAGCCACCTCTCAAAAGGGGCTTTGGGAGTCCCTGGCTGGGGAAAGGTGATGGGAGAAGATGCTTTGTGGGTGGCTCTTGCACGCCAGGAGGCTGTTCTGGTGCGCAGGTTCCCTTCCTGTCATGCACATCCAGCTGAGGTCTGAACCTCCTCCCCAGGAAGGGTCAGACTCCTTCACCAAAGGAATTCAGTAGGAAGGCGCTGGAGATGCAGATGTCATTCCCTGTCTCCAAGAGTGGTTGCAACACGTTTGTGTTATTTTTTTTTTTTTTGCACACACAGGGGGGAAGGGGGAGCCAATGCAAGCCCTGAGTCCCTCCAACTGCAAATGCCATGGAAATGTTTTCTGCTCAATTAACCTCCTTGACCGTTTGCTTCCTGACTCTTGAGCAAGAGCTGATTGCTGCAAATAGCTCTGCTGCTCAAAGCAATGACCTGCTGGAGAGGGCCAAGCCTCTTGTGAAGGGTCCTGGTTGGGGAGAGGATGGCTGAAGGTAAAAGGTTAGTGTGAAGGACAGAGAATGAGGGGGGTTGGGGAAGGGAGGTCTTTGACATTTGGAGAGGATGGAAGTTATCCTGTGTGCTATGTCTCCTAGCAGCACTCCTTGCCTTTGGTCTGCCTTTGCTTTTTAGCCCAACCTGCTGCAACTTGAAAGTGAGCTTTGTTCTTTGTGCAACAAAACAGGTTGGGGAAATCTTCCCCCTGGGTCGTGGTGGTTTTGATTCATAAATTTCCTCTCAGCATGTGTGGTCTTTCTGTGGGAGGCTGAGAAATGGGTGGTTGGGGCTTCTTGGGAGTGTACACTCCAACCTATGTGATGTGCATGAGGTTTGCTGCAGCCAGAGCTGGTCATGGCTGGAAGAATCATAGAATCATAGAATCATAGAATGGTTTAGGTTGGAAGAGACCTTAAAGATCATCCAGTTCCAACCCCCCTGTGCCATAGGCAGGGGCACCTCCCACTAGATCAGGTCACTCAAGACCTCGTCCAGCCTAGCCTTGAACACATCCAGGGAGGGAGCAGCCCCAACCTCCCTGGGCAACCTGTTCCAGTGCCTCACCACCCTCACTGTGAAGAACTTCTTCCTAACATCCCAGTTCAAATCTCCCCTCTGCCAATTTGAACCCATTCCCCCTCATCCTGTCATTACAAGACCTTGTGAACAGTCCCTCCCCAGCCCTCCTGTAGGACCCCTCAGATACTGGTAGGCTGCTATAAGGTCTCCTGGAAGCCTTCTCTTCTCCAGGCTGAAAAGCCCCAACTCTCTCAGCCTGTCCTCATAGCAGAGGTGCTCCAGCCCTCTGATCATCTTTGTGGCCCTCCTCTGAACCCTCTCCAGCAGTTCCATGTCCTTCCTGTGCTGGGGGCTCCAGAACTGCACACAGTACTCCAGGTGGGGCGTGATGAGAGCAGAGGTTGGGGTTGTTCAGCCTGGAGAAGAGAGGGCTTCAAGGAGACCTCAGTGTGGCTTATTACTACTTAAAGTGGCCTATGAGAAACCACAGAATGTCAGGGGCTGGAAGGGATCTCCAAAGCTTATCCAGTCTACTGTCCTTGCCAAAGGAGGATCACCTACACCAGGTCACACAGGAACACATCCAGGCAGGTCTTCAATATCTCCAGAGAGGGAGACTCCACAAGTCCCCTGAGCAGCCTGTTCCAGTCACAGGGGGAAAAAAATTCTTCTTCAGTTTTCCATGGAACCTCCTATGCCTCAGCTTCCACCCAGTGCCCCTTGGCCTGGCATTGGGCATCACCCAGCAGAGCCTGGCTCCAGCCTCTGGGCACTCACCCTGCACATCTTTATCAACAGGGGGTTGAACTCAATGATCTCCTTGGGTCCCTTCCAACCCCTAACATCCTGTGATCCTGTGAACAGGCTCCTCCACTCCAAGCTCCAATCCTCAGCTCCCTCAGTCTCTCCTCATAAGAGAGATGTTCCATTCCCTTCATCACCTTTGTGGCTCTGCACTGGACTCAAAAGTAAGATGGGGACAGATTTTCCTGCAGGACCTGCTGCAACAGGACAAGGGGAAGTGGTTTTAAGCTAAAAGAGATTCATGCTAGAGTGGAGGAGGAAGTGTTTTACACTGAGGGTGGTGAGACAGTGGTCCAGCATGCCCAAAGAGGTGGTAGATGCCTTCTCCCTGGAAATATTCCAGATCAGGTCAGATGGGGCTCTGAGCAACCTGGGCTAATTGAATATGTCCCTGCTGACTGCAGGGGGGTTGGACAAAATGACCTTTGAAGTCCCTTCCAACTCCAAGTACGTTTGTCTGATGTTCAAATGATCTTTTCTGGTTGGTGCTTGAGAACCTCTCATCTATGGCTGGATCCTTAAAATGAAGCTTGTGTAGAAAACAAAAACAGGGCAAGGAAGCTGGTCCAGAGCACAAGTGCCATGAGGAGTAGCTGAAGGAACTGAGGTTGGTCAGCCTGGAGAAAAAAAAAATAAAGGAGGCTGAAGGAGAAACCTTTTGGGTCTCTGTAACTACCTGGAAGGAGGTTGTAGCAAAGTTGGGGCTGTCTCTGCTCCCAGGTGACAGGATAAGACAAAACAGGCTCAAGTTGCAGCAGAGGAGATTTAGGTTGGACATCAGGAAAAAAAAAATCTTCCTCAAAAGGGTTGTCACACATTGGAACAGGCTGCCTTAGGGACTGTGGTGGAGTCCCCATCCCTGGAGGGATTTGAAAGCCTGGTAGGGGTGGTGCTGAGGGCCATGGTTTAGTGGTGACCTGGCACTGCTGGGTTAGTGGTTGGATTTGGTGATCTTAGAGGTCTCTTCCAACCAAAACTATTCTGTGATCCTATGATTCCAGGCTAAGATGAACAGAGAGGATGAAGATGACTGGGAAAAGATCTTTTCTTCCCCAGGGTTGACCTAGTTCAGGTCTGCCATTCTCTTCTTTTCTGGGCTCCTCCTTTCTGAAATCTCCTTTCTGGCTTCTTCCTCCTTTTGGGGCTCTTCTTTTCCTCCTTTCTGGGTTTTTCTTTTCCTCCTTTCTGGGCTCTTCTTTCCTCCTTTCTGGGCTCTTCCTCCTTTCTGGGTTCTTCTTTCCTCCATTCTGGGCTCTTCTTCCTCCTTTCTGGGCTCTTCTTTCCTCCTTCTGGGCTCTTCCTCCTTTCTGAGCTCTTCTTTTCCTTCTTTCTGGGCTCTTATTTCCTCCTTTCTGGTGTGTTATTCTTCCTTCTTTCTGGGCTCTTCTTTCCTCCTTTCTGGGCTCTTCCTCTTTTTTGGGTTCTTCCTTCCTCCTTTCTGAGCTCTTCCTTTTTGAGAGTGGTGAAACACTGGAACAGGTTGCCCAGGGAGATGGTGAAAGCCTCATCCCTGGATGCTTTTCAGTCCAGGCTGGACATGGCTCTGAGCAACCTGATCTAGTGTGAGGTGTCCTCACCCATGGTAGGAGGGTTGGAGCTGGACCACAGGACGTCAGGGGTTGGAAGGGACCCAAAGATGATCCTTGGGGTCCCTTCCAGCCCTGACAACTCTGTGATTGTATGACTAAAGCTGCAGAACTTGGGAAAAGATTTAGCTTTTTTTTTTTTCCATCCTGAGACACGAGATGGTGATTGCCTGATTGGCTTACAGGCAGCCCTTGACTCCTTGCCCAAACATGAAGCGCCTTCCCCAGAGAAGCAGAGACCTGCTGGGGTCTTCTGTTGTTTTCCTGGAACTCAACTACACATCACAGTCCAGCAAAGGCTTGGGAGGGCTCTTGTGACAGAGCGAGCTGGAACAAAGGATAATCACCTATTGTTACGCTGCGGAGCGCCTGGAGCGGTTGGGATCCCTCCAAGATCCAGCTGGACATGATGGATAGCAGTGATTTCAGAGCAAGGCACATTCTCAGGGCCTGCACTTTTCCACACCTAGCTGGGTGATGGGGAGGAGAGGAAAATAAAACCCAAACCCAAACAACAAAAACGGTTTCTAAGCAGGTGCAAGTCGGCAGCCTGAGCTTGATCCTGCAGCTGGCAGCTGGTGAGGTGTTTGCAAAGGAAGGGCTCCTGCCTGCAGCAAACACAAGCCACTCTCCAGCTCCCACACTGGCAATTTATCCAGCCCCTTGCTAGAGAAGCAGATGTCTCCATCCATGTGTTCAAGGCCAGGCTGGATGAGGTCTTGAGCGACCTGATCTAGTGGGAGATGTCCCTGCCTATGGTGGGGGGTTGGAACTGGATGATCTTTGAGGTCTCTTCCAACCTAAACCATTCTATGATTCTGTGATCTGGATTGGAAGGCACAGTGCTTTGGCATGAGCTTCCCTTTGGAGCTCTTTCCTCTGAGGGTGTCCTCTTTGCAGCCTTTCTTTGCTGTCACTTTTCTCCATCCAGATCTCAACAGAGCAAAATCTCCAGCTCCATCCATATCCCTTTATTGCAGTCCCATCTGCAGGATCACAGAGTCGCAGAACCATAGAGGTTGGAAGGGACCTCCAGAGATTATCTAGTAAAAACCCCCTGCCAGTGCAGGACCATGCAATCTAGCTCAGGTCACACAGGAACACATCCAGACAGGGCTGGAAAGTCATAGAATCATAGAATGGTTTAAGTTGGAAGAGACCTCAAAGCTCAGCCAGTTCCAACCCCCCTGTGCCATAGGCAGGGACACCTCCCACTAGATCAGGTTGCTCAAGACCTCATCCAGCCTGGCCTTGAACACATCCAGGGAGGGAGCAGACACAACCTCCCTGGGCAACCTGTTCCAGTGTCTCACCACCCTCACTGTGAAGAACTTCCTCCTAACATCCCGTTTCAATCTCCCCTCTGCCAGTTTGAACCCATTCCCCCTCATCCTGTCATTACAAGACCTTGTGAACAGTCCCTTCCCAGCCCTCCTATAGGCCCCATTGAGGTATTGGAAGGTTACTATAAGGTGTCCTCGAAGCCTTCTCTTCTGCAGGCTGCAGAGCCCCAACTCCCCAGAGAAGGAGCCTCCACAATCTCTCTGGACAGCCTGCTACTGGGCTCTGCCACCCTAATCATAAAGAAGCTTCTCCTCATGTTGAGGTGTAACCTCCTGTGTTCTAGATGATATCCATTATCCCTCTTCCTATCACTGGGCACAACTGAAAAGGGACTGGCACTTCCATCTTTGATCTTTGAGGTCTCTTCCAATTTCACACGATCACAGGATGTTAGGGGTTGGAAGAGACCTTCAGAGATCGTCAAGTCCAACCCCCCTGCCAGAGCAGGACCGGAGAATCTAGCTCAGGTCACACAGGAACACATCCAGACAGAGCTGGTGAACTGAGAATCTGTTGAGCTGCACTTCTGGATTTGGACAAGACCTTTCTGATGCCTTTGTATGCCATGTATTAACATCTCCAGGGCAACAGGGAATAAAGTGAGAAGATTGCATGGGAGCACAGGATCACAGGATTTAGGGGCTGGAATGGGAGCTCCGTGGACCATGGAGTCCAACACCCTGGCTAGAGCAGGACCAGAGAATCTAGCTCAGATCACACAGGAACACATCCAGACAGGGCTGGAAAGTCTCCAGAGAAGGAGACTCCACAACCTCTCTGGGCAGCCTGTTCCAGTGCTCTGTCATTCTTACACTAAAGAAGTTCTTCCTCATGCTGAAGTGGAACTTCCTGTGCTGTAGTTTCCATCCATTGCCTCCTTCCTATCCCAGGGCACAAATGAGCAGAGTCTGTCCCCTCCCTCTTGACCCCCAGCCCCCAGATATTTCTCAACATTGATCAGATCCCCTCTAAGTCTTCTCTTCACCAGCCCAAACAGCCCCAGGTCCCTCAGCCTCCTCCTCACAGGGCACTGCTCCAGCCCCTTCAGCATCTTCATAGTCCTCCACTGGACTCCCCAGTAGATGCCTGTCCCTCCTGAACTGGGGAGCCCTGATCTGAGATCTCACCATGTCAGAGTAGAGAGGGAGAAGAACCTCGCTCCATCTGCTGGCTGCACTCCTCTTAATGCCCCCCAGGACCCCACTAGTCTTGGCCACAAGGGCACATTGCTGTGCCACAGAGAGCTTCTTGTCCACCAGCACTCCCAGCTCCTTTTGTACAGGGCTTCTTCCCAGCAGGTCACCTCCCAGCTTGTACTGGTGCAGTTTATTGTTCCTTCCCAGGTGCAGGACTCTGCACTGATCCTTGTTGAACCTCATAAGGTTCCTGTGTGCCCAGCTCTCAGTTTGCCCAAGTCTTGCTGAATAGCTGCACAGCCTGCAGATGTGTCAACTGCTGGTGTTATGCAGGGCTTGCTTGAGGAAAAACTCTCTTGTATAGGACCTATCACAAAGCACTTGGGATGTCCAGGCTGGGAATCAATGGGAGGAAGCACCACTACAGCAGAACCTGGACCAGTCAAGCAGATGAGTCATCTCCTTGCCAGGGCATGCTTTGATGGTCATGAGATTGTACAATAACATAAAATTTTGATGGCCATGGTTTTCAGATCTGCTCCTCCACTCTGGTGGTGCCACTTTGTGAGCTGCTCTGTTTGCCTGGAAGCTCCTGCTGGCCCACCTCTGAGGAGTAGGTGGACTTCTCTTCACCAGCCCAAACAGCCACAGGTCCCTCAGCCTCTCCTCACAGGGCACTGCTCCTTCAGCATCTTCCTAGCCCTCCCTTGGACTCTCCAGTAGATCCCTGTCCCTCCTGACCTGGGTAGCCCAGAACTGAGGTCTCACCAGGTCAGAGTAGAGAGGGAAAAAAACCTCCCTCCATCTGCTGACCACATTCTTCTGCCAGTCTGCCCAAGACTCCACTGGCCTTCTTGGCCACAAGAAGGACCCCTGCAGATCCTCACCAAACTATGGTTTTCTGATGCTCACACAATCCTGTAAGTGGAAGGTGGAAGCCTTTGAGGCTGGGAGGCCTTAAGCAAATCTTTTTGCTTGTGACCTCCCACATAAAGGCTGAGAGAGCTGAGCTTGTGCAGCCTTGAGAAGGGAAATTTAAGGCACACCTTATCACCATGTACCAGGACATCAAGGGTGGCTACCAAGAAGATTGACACTTCCTTTTTACAAGGAGTCCCATGGAAAAGACAAGGGGTAATGGGAACAACTTACTGCTTGGGACATTCCCACTGGACTCCAGCAGAAAATGTTTCACCATGGGAACAGTCAGAGGTTGGAATCATCTCCCGAGGCAAGCAGTGGAGTCCCCTGCATTGGCCAGTTTGAAGGCTCAGCTTCACAAGGTGCTGGGTCAGCTCGTTTCAGCTCCCCTGTTACCTAGAAAGGTTGGACCAGATGACCTTTGAGGTCCATTCCAACCTGGCATTCCATGATGGAGGGCCAGATAGGTCCTTCAAGGCAGCAAAGGACTCCCTCTGAAGGTCCTGTTCTCAGGATGCTACCGAAGTAGTCATGATGGATAACAACAGCCTGTTGGGGTGGGGTGGAGGGAGAACTTTTTCAGGAAACACCATGGTGGGAATTCTAATCACCATTTAAAGGCAGTTTCCCCCTTCCTCTGGTGGGTGATCAGGTTACAGGAAGCAAGAGCAGCCCTGCTGCTGCCTTAGGAGAGAGAGGGAGTGCTACTGTTTGGAGCCTTTGCCCATCCATCTGCTTCCCCAACACCCTCACTCATCAGGGGATGCTCATTTGGTGTCCAAAGGCTTCCCCGAGCTCTTAGGTCGCTCCCTTCTTCCTGGTGGGTTTCTCTCTGGTCTGTAAAGCAGAGCCTGGTTTGTAAAGCAGGGTCTTTTTTCTTTCTGCTGCCTCCCAGAGATTTCCTCTCCCAGCAGCAGGCTCACTCGCACGGGAAGATGGATCTCTGTTTGCTTAAACGCTCAGGCAATTATGTTCATGCTTCAAGAGGTCCTGCTGAGAAGTTCTCCACTCAGCCTTGCTTTTGACTGCAAATCCTTCTTCAATACGGCAAGTACCTGTAGCTGACCTCTCCTCAGCCTGGATGTAGTGGTTTTGGAGTTTCCCCCTCCACACATTAGGTTAACCAGACTGACTCAGCTGGCTGGAAGTTAAGGAATGAAGCTTTCTATTTGCAGCTTAGCACAATTTACAAACCTATATATACAGTATGATACAGATGTTACAGAAATACAAGACCCCTCTGTTGTGGTGGACCTGACGGGTCAAAAATAGGCTTGTACATGTGCTGGCTTGCATTTATGCCTTCCCTTTGTTTTGGGGAGAAGCAACCATGGGATGTGTTCAAGGCCAGGCTCGATGAGGTCTTGAGCATCCTGATCTAGTGGGAGGTGTCCCTGCCTGTGGCAGGGGGTTGGAACTGGATGATCTTTGAGGTCTCTTCCAACCTAGACCATTCTATGATTCTATGATTCTATAAAAAGGACAAAAGACCTGGAGCCATGGAATCATAGAATCCCAGAATCATAGAATCCCAGAATCATAGAATCAGTCAGGGTTGGAAGGGACCACAAGGATCAGCCAGTTCCAACCCCCCTGACATGCCCAGGGACACCCTACCCTAGATCAGGCTGACCACAGCCTCAGCCAGCCTGGCTGCAAACACCTCCAGGTATGTGGCCCCAACCATCCCCCTGGGCAACCCATTCCAGGCTCTCACCAATCTCATGCTCAACAACTTCCTCCTCACATCCAATCTCAGTCTCCTCACCTCCAGTTTTGCTCCATTCCCCCTAGTCCTGTCACTCCCTGATAGCCTAAGAAGTCCCTCCCCAGCAGTCTTGTAGGCCCCCTTCAGATCCTGGAAGGCCACAAGAAGGTCACCTGGGAGCCTCCTCTTCTACAGACTGAGTTTAATCTCCTCTAAATGTTCCACCATCCTCATGGTGTAGAACTTGTTCCTAACATCCAATCTAAATCTGCTCTGCTCTGGTTTGAAACACAAATTCTTCCTAACACCCTTCCTAAAACTTGTCTTAAGACCTCTGCCACATTTTGCAGGGTTCTAAAGTGATAATGAGCATTGGCAAGTCTAGAAGAGAAGAGAGCAGAAGCTTGGTTGCATGTGAGAACAGTGATAGGGCTGCCAGGTTTGGCTTAGGGTTAGGCTCCAACCTCTTCAGCATCTTCATAACCCTCCCTTGGACTCTCCAGTAGATCCCTGTCACTTCTGACCTGGGGAGCCCAAAACTGGATGCAATATTCCAGGAGTGGTCTCAGCAGGGCAGAGTAGAGGGGGAGAGGAACCTCCCTTCATTTTCTGGCCACACTCCTCTTTCTAGTCCCCAGGATCCCACTGGCCTTCTTGGCCACAAGGGCACATTGCTGTGCCACAGAGAGCTTCTTGTCCACCAGCTCCATCTCCACAGGGCTGCTCTCCAGCAGGTCACCTCCTAACCTGTACTGGTGCAGTTTATTGCTCCTTCCCAGGTGCAGGACTCTGCACTGATCTTTATTGAACCTCATTAAGTTCCTCACAATTTCTCCAGCTCCTGACATCTGTTAGGCCAATTCTTGTGCATTCACTAAACTATTTCTCCCTATATGAACTTGGGAAGTGAGTCTCCACCATCCTGCTCTCAGGGACAACACAGGATTCTTGCAAGAGAAGAAATGCTTTGGCTTCTCCTCTTGTTTACATCCCCAGCCCTACCCTTTGGTCTGTTATCAGCACAGTTCCACGGTGACTTCTGTGTCCCAGTGCTGCAGGATGGATGCACCCAGAGCAATGCACCCTGAGGAACCAGTAGCAATTTTTTTCTTCATCCAAAGCCAAATCCTGCTCTCAGTGTGCAAAGGCTTTGGCTGAGGCTCTGCAATCCTCGTGGCTGATCTCACCTATTTTTTGCCTCACTGTTTATTTTCCTTTACCCAAGAGCTCCAGCTACCCTCACAGCCTGTTTCTTCTTGCACCAGCTTAATCCTCACCACCACGATCCCTATCACAAGGTTTGCTTTTCCAAGTGCATTTTGGGTTGAAGTCATCTGGCTTGCTTTCTGCTTGGCTCCCTAAGAAAGCACAGCTTGTATATGATCCTGTTCCCCACATACCTGTGTCCGTGTGTTTATCTCTTCAAAAAAACATCAGAGCTGTTGACCACTTCAAGTCAGAGAGGGAACTTCTAATGTTTTGTGAAGCCAGGCAGGCAAGGGAAAGAAATCCTGCTGGTGCTCAGTGGAAGGTTGGGTGATGAGTGGCTGGAGAGCAGCCCTGAGGAAGAGGACCTGGGGGTCTGGGTAGATGAGAAGCTCAACATGAGGCTGCAGTGTGCACACAGAGCCCAGACAGCAACTGTGTGCTGGGCTGCAGCAAGAGAGGCATTACCAGCAGGGCAAGGGAGGGGATTCTGCCCCTTTACTCTGCCAGACCCCACCTGGAGTACTGTGTGCAGTTCTGGAGCTCCCAGCACAGGAAGGACATGGAACTGCTGGAGAGAGTCCAGAGGAGGGCCACAAAGATGCTCAGAGGGCTGGAGCAGCTCTGCTATGAGGACAGGCTGAGGGCTTTGGGACTTTTCAGCCTGCAGAAGAGAAGGCTTCAAGGAGACCTTATAGTAACCTTCCAGTATCTGAGGGGGGCCTACAGGAAGGCTGGGGAGGGACTGTTCACAAGGTCTGGTAATGACAGGACGAGGGGGAATGGGTTCAAACTGGCAGAGGGGAGATTTAAACAGGATGTTAGGAGAAAGTTCTTCACAGTGAGAGTGACAAGACCCTGGCATAGGTTGCCCAGGGAGGTTGTGGCTGCTCCCTTCCTGGATGTGTTCAAGGCCAAGCTGGATGAGGTCTTGAGTGTCCTGATCTAGTGGGAGGTGTCCCTGCTTATGGCACAGGGGGGTTGGAACTGGATGATCTTTGAGGTCTCTTCCAACCTAAACCATTCTATGATTCTAAGAAAGGGCTGAAGAGTGAGCATGATCACAGAATCACAGGATGGTGGGAGTTGGAAGGGACATCTGGAGGGGCAATCTGAAATCATCTGGTCCAACCCCCTTGCAAAAGTCACCCACAGCAGGTTGCCCAGGATCACAATGTCCAGGAAGGTTTGGAATCTCTCCAGAGAAGGAGACACAACAACCTCTCTGGACAGCCTCCCCCAGGGCTCTGGTGCCTTCAAAGTCAAGAAGATTTTCCTCGTGTTCAGATAGAACTACCTGAAGGGACATTGTGGAGAGGCTGCTGTTGGTCTCGTCTCACAGCTAATTGAAGATGGAACAAGAGAGAATGGCCTCAGGCTGAGGCTGGGGTTGAGATTAGATATTAGGAAAAAAAATTTAATGGACAGAGTGGTCAGGCACTGGAATGAGCTGCCCAGGGAGGTGGTGGAGTCACCCACCCTGGAAGTGTTTAAGGGTCGTTTGGATGTGGTGCTTGGGGCTATGGTTTAAGATGAGTCTTGTAGAGCAGGGTTATAGGTTGGACTTGGTGATGCTAAAAGGCCTTTCCAACCTGGATGTTTCTGTGATTCTGTGAATGTCCTGGGTTCCAGTTTGTGCCCATTGCCCCATGTTCCTGTCACTGAGCACCACTGAAATGAGTCTGGCCCCATTCTCTTGGCCCCTGCCCTTTAGATACTGCTAAGCACTGAGTAGAACTCTCTCAGGCTGTTCTTCTCCAGGCTAAACAACTCCAAGTCTCTCAACCTTCCTTCCTCACAGATGCATCTTTGTAACCTTCCATTGGACTCTCCACAGTAGTTCCTTGTCTCTCTTGAACTGCAGAGTCCAGAACTTGACCCAGTGCTCCAGTTGTCACTCTTTCCAGTGGTTCTCTGTCTCTCAAAACTGGGGAGCCCACAACTGGACACAATATTCCCTTGTGGACATCAGAAACCCCAAGTTGTGGTGGACAAGAATCCTTCAGTTGCATCCTCATGGGAACCACTTGCAGTGCTCCTACAAATTGCTGGCCAAATCTTTTCAACATAGATGGATGGAATGGTTTAGGCTGGAAGGGACCTTTAAAAACATCCTAGTTTCAATCCCCCTGCCATGGGCCTCTCAAGGTGCAAGCAGTTAGCCCTGAAGTTCCACAGGAATTTTCACCTTGACATGAGGATGACAGAGCTTGGAGCAGGCTGCCCAGAGATGTTGTGGAGTCTTAGACTCATAGAATTAGTCAGGGTTGGAAGGGACCAAAAGGATAATCTAGTTCTAACCCTCTTGCCAAGGGCAGGGACACCCTACTCTAGATCAGGCTGCCCACAGCCTCATCCAGCCTGACCTTAAACACCTCCAGGGATGAGGTCTCAATCACCTCCCTGGTCAACCCATTGCCAGGCTCTCATCACCCTCAGAATGATAGAATGATAGAGTCATAGAATCATAGAATGGTTTGGGTTGGAAGAGACCTCCAAAGCTCACCTAGTCCAACCCCTTCTGCAGTCAGCAGGGACATCCTTAGCTAGATCAAGTTGCCCAGAGCCCTGTCCAGCCTCACCTTCAACATCTCCAGAGATGTGGCCTCAACCACCTCCCTGGGCAACCTATTGCCAAGCTCTCACCACCCTCATGGTGAAGTCTTCTCCTCTGGAGACTTTCAAGACCCATCTGGATACATTCCTGTATGACCTGCTCTAGGTCCAGCTCCAGGACCTGCTCCAGCTTTGGCTGGACTTGATCTCTGAAGGTCCCTTCCAACCCCTATCATCCTATGAAGTAAACTTAGGCAGGACCCAGGCATTTCAGACGTCTCAGGATGTTTCCCATCCTGTGTTTTATATCTAGCAAGGGCAGTGTGAAGTCAGTGGGCAGGCTGTTTTAATTATTCTAATTATTATGATTGTGAAAAGGCTGTCTGCCATGGCAGACATAAAAGAGATATCATGTTCATTGCTCATTCCTCGGGCTGTGCTGCACATGTTGGAGAGGGAACACATCCTGCTGAAAAGGAATTTCCAGTCCGCTTAGACTGATAAATTAGTGCTTCCCCACAGAGCCTCCTGTTACACATTTTGGCTTAGCCAGAGCTTGGTGTCATTACAAAGATGCTTTTCCAGGCTTCCCTGGGTGTCTTGGCAGCCTTCCACACTGCTGCATAGTTTTCATGCTGTAAGTACCTTCAGTGTTGGGTGAGGGTGCAGGGAAGGACAAAGTGGAGGGGAGGAGGGGGTCTATGATCATAGAATAGGTTGGAAGATCACTGCTAGAGGGCAGGGATGCCATCCAGAGGGACCTGGACAGGCTGGAGAGCTGTGCCCAGGCCAACCTCATGAAATTCAACAAGGCCAAGTGTAAGGTCCTGCACCCAAGCACAACTCCAGGCTGGGTGGGGAATGGCTGAGAGCAGCCCTGAGGAACAGGCCCTGGGGGTCTGGGTGGGTGAGAAGCTCAACATGAGCCAACAGTGTGCACACGTGGCTCAGACAGCAACTGTGTGCTGGGCTGCAGCAAGAAAAGCTGTGGGCAGCAGGGCAAGGGAGGGGATTCTGCCCCTTTGCTCTGCTCTCCTCACACCCATCTGCAGCACTGTGTGCAGTTCTGGAGCTCCCAGCACAAGCAGGACATGGAACTGCTGGAGAGAGTCCAGAGGAGGGCCACGAAGATGCTGAGAGGGCTGCAGCAGCTCTGCTGTGAGGACAGGCTGAGGGAGTTGGGGCTCTTCTGCCTGGAGAAGAGAAAGCTTCCAGGAGACCTTATAGCAACCTTCCAGTATCTGAAGGAGGCCTACAGGAGGGCTGGAGAGGGACTGTTCACAAGGTCTTGTAATGACAGGACGAGGGGGAATGGGTTTAAGCTGGCAGAGGGGAGATTTGAACAGGATGTTAGGAGGAAGTTCTTCACAGTGAAGGTGGTGAGGCACTGGAACAGGTTGCCCAGGGAGGCTGTGGCTGCTCCCTCCATGGAGGTGTTGAAGGCCAGGCTGGATGAGGTCTTGAGTGTCCTGATGTAGTGGGAGGTGTCCCTGCCTATGGCACAGGGGAGTTGGAACTGGATGATCTTTGAGGTCTCTTCCAACCTAAACCATTCTATGATCATCTAGTTCCAACCCCCTCTGCCATGAGCAGGGACACCTTCCACTGGATCAGATTACTCAAGACCTCATCCAACTCGGTCTTGAACACCTCCTGGCAGAGGGCATCCACAACCTTCCTGGGCAACCTGTGCCAGTGTCTCACCACCCTCATTCTAATGAATTTCTTCCAGTCTAAATCTCCCCTCCTCATCTTAATTCTATTCCCTCCCAACCTATCACTAGAAGCCCTTGTGAAAATTCTTCACACCTGTGCTGGAAGGAAGCAGAGATTAGTCACGGTGCACTCTGCCTTGCCTTGGTGTTGAGCATCCCATGTGGTTTTCCTCTTGAATCCCTGAGCTATCCCAGCTGATTCAGCATGACGTGAATTAAATGAGACATCACAGGAAATCCTCCCAGTGGCATCATACTCTGCAGCCTGGGGGTAGTAATTGACAAGCAGCTTATTATGAGCCAGCAGTGTGCCCAGGTGGCAAGGAAAGCCAAAGGCATCCTGGCTGGGATTAGAAATGCTGTAGGCAGCAGGACCAGGGAGGGGATTGTCCCCTTGGATTCTGCTCTGCTGAGGCCACACCTTGAGTGTGGTGTTCAGTTTTGGGCACCACAGTACCAGAGGGATGTGGAGGTGCTGGAGGCAGTGCAGAGGAGGGCAAGGAAGCTGGAGAAGGGCCTGGAGAGGAAATCTGATGAGAAGCAACTGAAGGAGCTGGGGATGGTTAGTGTGAGGAAGAGGAGGCTGAGGGGAGACCTCATGGTTGTCTACAGCTACCTGCCAGGAGGTTGTGGAAAGGTTGGTGCTGGTGTCTTCTCACAGGGAATGAATGCTAGAAGAAGAGGGAATGGCCTCAAGCTGCAACTGGGTAGGGGTAGACTGGAGATGAGGAAAAAGTTTTTTTTCCCAGCAAGAGTGGTCAGGCACTGGTCTGGGCAGGGAGGTGGTGGAGTCACCAACCCTGGATGTGTTGTGTCTAAAGGTATTTTGGATGTGGTGCCTGAAGCTATGGTTTAGGGTGAGCCTTGTAGAGTAGGGTTCTGGGTTGGACTTGGTGATGCTGAGGGCCTTTTCCAACCTGGATGCCTGTGTGTGATTCTGTGAAGGCTTTTCCATGTGATCCAGGCTGGGGGCTGAGCAGTGAACACACACCAAAGGGTGGGTGTCAGAAGGTGGGGGGCACTGTTTTTTCTGCGATCTCCAGTGACAGGACAAGGGGAAATGGACACAATCTTGAGCATAGAAAGTTCCACCTAATTGTGAGGAGGAACTTCTCTGCTTGGAGAGTGGTAGAGCACTGGAACAGGCTGGAGTCTTTCTCTGGAACAATATAAACCCCACCTGGATGCCATTCCTGTGCAACCTGCCGTGGCAGGGAGTGGAGTAGTTCTCCAGAGCTCCCTTCCAACTCTGTGCTCTGCAGCCAGTTAGGTTAAGAGCATGAACACTGATGGGGATGACCTTTATAGCAAGGCCTGTTGTAACAGGACAGAGTGATGGTTTGAAACCAAATGAGGGAAGATGCAGACTAGACAGAAGGAAGAAATCTTTTGTGCTGAAGGTGGTGAAACACTGGCATGTGTTGCTCAGAGAGGGGTTAGAAGCCCCATCTCTGAGAATATTCAAGGTCAGGTCGGACAGGGCTCTGAGCAACCTGCTCTAGCTGAGGATGTCCCTGATGACTGCAGAGAGGTTGGACTAGATGACCCTTAAAGGCCCCTTCCATCCTGAACCATTCTATGATTCTACCACAGATGACCCTTAAAGGCCCCTTCCAACCTGAACCATTCTATGATTCTACCATAGGTGACCTTTCAAGGCCCCTTCCAACCTGACCCATTCTAAGATTCTACCACAGATGACCTTTCAACGCCCCTTCCAACCTCAACCATTCTATGATTCTACCACAGATGATATTTAAAGGCCCTTTCCAACCTCAACCATTCTATGATTCTACTACAGATGACCTTTAAAGGCCCCTTCCAACCTCAACCATTCTATGATTCTACCACAGATGATATTTAAAGGCCCCTTCCAACCTGAACCATTCTATGATTCTACCACAGATGAACTTTCAAGGCCCCTTCCAACCTGACCCATTCAATGATTCTACCACAGATGAAGTTTAAAGGCCCCTTCCAACCTGAACCATTCTATGATTCTACCACAGATGACTTTTCAAGGCCCCTTCCAACCTGAACCATTCTATGATTCTACCACAGATGACTTTTCAAGGCCCCTTCCAACCTCAACCATTATATGATTCTACCACAGATGACTTTTCAAGGCCCCTTCCAACCTCAACCATTATATGATTCTGCCACGAATAAGAACTGGTTTGTGTCCCCTGTTTGTCTTCCTTTGTGAAGAGACCAAATTTGATGTCCCAAAAACTGGCAGCCTCTCAGCAGCAGGTTAGGGGACCAGCAGTTAGTGTATTTGCAGAGGAGAAGAAAGAGAACAGTTAAAACTGGGAAAGGAGGTGAAAAACTTTGGCATAATATGTGGAAACCCTTGGGGTTTGAGAGTTTGATCTTTGTAGGCACACACAAGAGATCTTCTCTGTCCCTCTGTGAGGAAAGCATGACTTGGACACCACGGCTGGGGCAGAACCATAAAAGCTTGGAACACTCCAAGGTGAAAAGGAGAGCAGCACACATGGATTTGCTCATCTACAAAGGCTTGGCTGCAAATCTAAGAATTCAAACAAACTCTCTAGCAGGAGGAACACTCCAGGCCATCAAAACAAACAGCGGGAGAGACAAGTGCAAATTCACTCCAACGTTGTCCTGCCAGACTCCAGTGATAAAGCTGGGGTGAGCAGAAGGGTGGTGGACAGGAGGAGGGAGAACCTTCCTGGGGAAGGGGGTGCTGCCAGGATGAGAGCAAGAGGAAATTTGATAAAGCTGTAATGCCAGCCAAGGAGACACTTAGCACTTACCAACCCATTGGACTTGAAAACTCAACCTAAAGGGCTTACTCAATATGTTGAAGTTGAGGACTCAACCTATAGAGCTTGCTCCATATGTTGAAGTTGGGGACTCTGGAGTACTGCATCCAGTTCTGGAGCCCCTATTACAAGAGGGATGTAGATATGCTGGAGAGTGTCCAGAGAAGGGCCACGAGGTTGCTCATAGGGCTGCAGCACCTCTGCTGTGAGGACAGACTGAAAGAGTTGGGGCTGTTCAGTCTGGAGAAGAGAAGGCTCCCAGGTGACCTTCTTGTGGCCTTCCAGTGTCTGAAGAGGGCTATAAAAAAAGCTGTTGAGGGACTTTTGAGGCTATCAGGGAGTGACAGGACTAGGGGGAATGGAGCAAAGCTGGAGGTGAGGAGATTCAGAGTGGAGGTGAGGAGGAAGTTCTTCAGCATGAGAGTGGTGAGAGCCTGGAATGGGTTGCCCACAGAGGTGTTTGGGGCCAGATCCCTGGAGGTGCTTAAGGCCAGGCTGGCTGAGGCTGTGGGCAGCCTGCTCTAGGGTAGGGTGTCCCTGGGCATGGCAAGGGGGGTTGGAACTAGATGATCCTTGTGGTCCCTTCCAACCCTGACTGATTCTATGATTCTATGACTCAACCTAAAGGGTTTACTCAATATGTTGCCATTGAGGACACAATCTAAAGGACTTAGTCAATATGCTGAAATTGAGGACTCAACCTAAAGGGCTTACTCAATATGCTGCAGTTGAGGACTCAACCCAAAGGGCTTACTCCACGTGCTGAACTTGAGGACTCAACTTAAAGGTCTTACTCAATACGTTGCAGTTGAGGACTCAACCTAAAGGGTTTACTCAATGCATCAGCAGTTGAGGACTCAACCTAAAGGGCTTACTTAATACATTGCAGTTGAGGACTCAGCCTAAAGGGCTCACTCAATCCATTGAAGCTGAGTGATCTGATCAGCACCGAGGACTTCTGGTCTCTGTCAGAACTGCTTTGAGCGGTGAGCAGCAGTGCACCTTGATTTTAAAGGATTTCTGTTTTCTCCTCCAAGATCTCCAGTGTCTGTCATAAGACTGGGAAAAGTCTTTTAACATCGAGTCCAACTATTAACCCAACACAGCTAGGTCACCATTAAGCACTGTCCCTCAGCACCAAGTCTTCATAGCTTTTGAATCCTTCTAGGAATGGAGACTCCATTACTTCCCTGGGCAGCCTCTCCCAGGGCTTGACAACCCTTTCTGTAAAGAAATTCTTCCTAATGTCCAACCTAAACCTCCCCTGGCATAGCTTGTGGCCATTTTCTGTGGCCCTTTGGTTGGTCACTTGGGAGAAGAATCCCTGCATTGCCACAATGTCTTTTCAGGGAATTGTAGAGGGCAGAAAGGTCATCCCTCAGTCTCCTTTTCTCCATACTAAACACTTCCTTCAGCTGTTCCTCATAAGACTCATGCTCTCAATCCTTCATTGTCCTTCTTTGGACACACTCTAGCCCCTCAATGTCCTCCAGTAGTAAGGAGCCCAAAACTGGATCCAATATTCAAGGTGCAGCTTCCCCAGTGGTGAGAACAGGTAGGTGCACAATCACTTCTCTGCTCCTTCTGACCACACTATTGCTGATCCAAGCCAGGATGCTGTTGTTATGAAGGGATGTGCAGTGTTGATTTGAATGATGATAGACTCTCCAGAGGGACTTGGATAGGCTTAGATCAATGGAACAACATTAATGCAATGAGTTTCAACAAGGCCAAATGCCAGGTCCTGCATTGGGACACAATAACCCCAAGCAAGGCTACAGGCTTGGGGCAGTGTGGCTGGAGAGCTGCTGGCAGAAAGGGACCCGAGGGTCAATCAACTGAATGTGAGCCAGAAGTGTGCCCAGGTGGCAAAGAAAGCCAAAGGCATCCTGGCTGAGATTAGAAATGCTGTGGACAGCAGGAGCAGGGAGGAGATTGTCCCCTTGGACTCTGCTCTGCTGAGGCCACACCTCGAGTGTTGTGTTCAGTTTTGGGCATCTCAATCCAAGAGGGATGTGGAGGTGTTGGAGGCAGTGCAGAGGAGGGCAAGGAAGCTGGGGAAGGGCCTGAAGAGGAAATCTGATGAGGAGAGAGTGAAGGAGCTGGGGATGGTTAGTGTGAGGAAGAGGAGGCTGAGGGTAGACTTCATGGTTGTCTACAAGCTACCTACCAGGAGGTTGTGGAGAGGTTGGTGGTGGTCTCTTCTCACAGGGAATTAGTGCTAGAATGAGAGGGAATGGCCTCAAGCTGAGTCTGGGGAGATTTAGATTGGACATTAGCAAAAACTTTTTTATGGAGAGAATGGTCAGGCACTGGAACGGTCTGGGCAGGGAGGTGTTGGAGTCCCCAACCCTGGATGTATTTAAGGGTGGTTTGGATGTGGTGCTTAGGGATATGGTTTAAGGTGATCCTTGTAGAGTAGGATTCTGGGTCGGGGCTTTTCCAACCTGGATGTTTCTGTGATTCTGTGGCTGACTCTGCAAATGTGTCCTCCATGGTGGTGGTGAGGCAGAGAAACAGAGAAACACGGAAAGGAGCATCACTGAGTTCAGCTTCCTGCTTTCCAAAGACAACTTTTCAATGCAATCGGATGGAAAGAACTTTCATTCATTATTCTTCACCCTCAAAACAGTGTCCTGATCACCCTCTAACATCCCTGTTCCAACACACCAACTGCAGTGTGCCACCAGGCAGGGCTAAAAGAGACCAGAACACTGCTGTTTTATGAAGGTTCCCACAACATCAGAGTCCTCAGGCATGCAATGCTTTGTGCCTCTGGAGACAATGTGCTCGTGGAGAAGCCTTCCGCGCAAGTGCTTTGATTTTGGAATGATCTCATGGAATGTAATTGTACAGCTCAAAGGCACTGGCAGCCAGAGTGGAATGCCTCAACCAAGTGGAGAAGGAACCACACAGCCTCTCATGCATCCTTACAGCACCAGCAGCCTGGTCCTGTTTGAAATGCCTGCTGAAACACAATCACCATGGTCCTGGGATCTGAGAAAGGAGTTTAGTGGCTTGGTAGAGATGGAAATGGGAAGATACTTCATGGTGAAAGGGGCTAAGGGGTGTGGATAGTAGGTTGAGAGAGGTTCTCCTGCCTCTCTACTCTGCCCTGGTGAGGTCACATCTGGAGTACTGTGTCCAGCTTTGGGCCCCCCTGCTCAAGAGAGACATAGAACTGCTTGAGAGAGTCCATCACAGAGCCACAAAGATGGTGAAGGGAATGGAACACCTCCCTTACAAGGAGAGCCTGAGGGAGCTGGGGGCTCTTTATCTTGGAGAGGAGGAGCCTGAGGGGTGACCTCATTCATGTTGATAAAGATGTCCAGGGTGAGTGCCAGGAGGCTGCAGCCAGGCTCTGCTGGGTGATGACCAATGCCAGCACAAGGGGCACTGGCTGGAAATTGAGGCATAGGAAGTTTCATTTAAACATGAGGAGGATTTTTTTTCCCCTGTGAGGGTGCCGGAAGACTGGAACAGGCTGTCCAGGGGTGTTGTGGAGACTCCCTCTTTGGAGATATTCAAGAGCTGCCTGGATGTGTTCCTGTGTGATCTAGTCTAGGTGATCCTGCTCTGGTGGGGTGGGTTGGACTGGATGAGTTTTCAAGGTCCCTTCCAGCCCCTGACATTCTGTCATGCTGTGAGTCTTCCAGATGGGCTTGAGCTGCTGTACCCTGAGGTGAGAGGAGAGGGCTCCCCTTCAGCGTGGGCCAAAGCAGAAGTAGTGATAGAGTTGCTAGGTCTTTTTGCAGCTTGAGGCTGTCCCTGATTCCACCCTGCTGTCCAGGAGACAGGATGTCTGGTTGGACTGGATTTCAGTGTTATGGGACCTTCATGGTAACTCCACAAGCTGTCTGCTCTGGAGCTGCACGGAGGAGTCCACCATGGTGTCTGGCAGGCTGGATGTGATCTGAGAGCTGCCAAATCAAAAGCCTAATCCCAGAGAACAGAAATAAACTCCAGAGGTGGGAATTTTTTTTTCCTGAGAGGAGGAGGTTAGACAACCAGATGGGCTTTTGGAGCTTTCTTCCTTCCCTAAATTCTATAAACATAAAAAGAAGTTGGATGGGGCCACAGGTTTATAGCCAACCTTGGAAGAGCTGATCTCCAACGTCTGGGAGGAGATGTGGTATTACAGTTGTCTCTCAGCAGGAGACATTCCTGTAAAGCTGCCTTGGACTTGGACATGGATATTGTTAGAGCAGGTGTCTGTGTTTTGAAGGGATGCCGGAGCTCTGATGTTTCCTTTGTGTCTGGAACGAGTGTAGAATTGTCAGTAGGGCTCCTCTGGGTTCTTCAGCTTCTCTTTTAAGCAGAGCACAAGTGCAGGAGGACCAGAGTAGCCCCCTAAGTCCCACACTGTAGTAAAGAGCAGTGGGGGAAGACTTCTGACTCCCAAACAGATCTTCGCCGCCACACAAACCAACCCATGACTCCCTCTCCCCTTTTGCTCCTTCAAGCAGAACATCTTGGGCCAGAAAGACCTCATGATCCATCTTTTCCTTCTTGATTCAGAGTGAGCAGTGAAGTAGGTCATTGCATCCCTGGGAGAGGACTCTCTGTTCCCCTTGAGCCTCGGTCCCTCCTCACTTACAATCTCCAAAGGAGCCACTTTGGCAAGACACTGGAACAGCTTGCCCAGGGAGGTTGTGGCTGCTCCCTGACTGGATATGTTCAAGGCCAGGCTGGATGAGGTCTTGAGCGACCTGATCTAGTGGGAGGTGTCCCTGCCTATGGCACAGGGGGGTTGGAACTGGCTGAGCTTTGAGGTCTCTTCCAACCTAAACCATTCCGTGATTCTATGATTCTAACCCTTAGTATGTGCAGAGTAGACTAGGAGGAACAAACTTCCTTTTGGGGGGGCTGGGCCCCAGCAGGACAGTTCATTGTTCAGTCTGTAGATCACTCCACACGGACCACAGCATGACAACCCCACCATAATATTTGTGAGGGATCACTTCCTCAGCATCTTGCGTTACGCTCAGGCCAACGGTTTAGGGCTGCAAAGGGAGGGTGGGGGTTACGTGTTGTTAGCTCCAGGTCAGCAAACAGAACAATCTGAATTCCTTCATTTTTTAATTTTATTTTTTTCCCCCCCCCCATTAAAAATAACAGCTTAGACTTGGTACAGACTGTTTCATTACAGCTGGGACTCAGGAAGGGAGAGTTGGAGACTGGCGTCAGGGAAGGTCATGGAGCAGATCATCTTGAGGGCCATTATCCAGCATGTGCAGGGCAACCAGGTGATGAGCAGGACCATCCAGCATGGGATCCCCAAGGGCAGGTCCTGCCTGGTGAACTTGATCTCCTTCTACAAGAATCTGATAGTAACAGAGGGGCAATAAATTGATGTGAGATATTTTTTTCAAACTGAATATTGTTTATTAATTTTCAGTATTCCAAACTCTGGAGAAGTGTGGCCAGCAGGTCGAGGGAGGTGATTCTCCCCCTCCACTCCACCCTGGTGAGATCCCACATGGAGTACTGTGTCCAGTTCTGGAGCCCCTATTACAAGAGGGATGTGGAGATGTTGGAAGGTGTCCAGAGAAGGGCCACGAGGATGCTCAGAGGGCTGCAGCACCTCTGCTGTGAGGACAGACTGAAAGAGTTGGGGCCCTTCAGTCTGGAGAAGAGGAGGCTCCCAGCTGACAGCATTGTGGCCTTCCAGTATCTGAAGTGGGCTACAAGAAAGCTGCTGAGGGACTTAGGGTGTCAGGTAGTGACAGGACTAGGGGGGATGGATCCAAGCTAGAAGAGGTGAGATTTTGATTAGACATTATAGGGAGAAGTTCTTCAGCAGAAAGGTGGTGAGACACTGGAACAGATTGCCCAGGGAGGTGGTGGAAGTCTCATGCCTGAAAGTTTTTAAGGCCAAGCTGGATGTAGTTCTGAGCAACCTGCTCTAGTGTGAGGTGTCCCTGCCCATGGCAGGGGTCTTGGTGCTGGATGATCCTTGTGGTCCCTTCCAGCCCTGACAACTTTGTGATTCTGTCATCCTCCAGGCAAATTCATGACATTGCAGGCAGAGCACTTATGCTCATCTTGTTCCATGAAACACCTTTGCCTCATTTTTTGCTCTCCTAGATTGATGTTTCCCTCATAAAATCCTTCCACAGAATCACAGAATGCATTAAGTTGGAAGGGACCCTCAAAGGTCATCTTGCCCAACCTGGACAGCCCCAACTCTCTCAGCCTGTCCTCGTAGCAGAGCAGCTCCATCCTTGTGGCCCTTTTCTGGACACCTTCCATCATCTCCAGCTCTCTCCTGTCACAGAGGTTCCAGAACTAGACACAGAGCTCCAGGTAGGGTCTCGGCAGAGTGGAGCAGAGGGGCAGAATCTCCTCCCTGTCCTTGCTGCCCACACTTCTCTGGCTGCAGCCCAGGTTCTGGCTGCATTCTGGGCTGCCAGTGCACACTGCTGTTTCAGGTTGAGCTTCTCATCCACCAGCACCCCCAAGTCCTTTTTCTTCAGGGCTGCTCTCAAGCCAGACACTGCCCAGCTTATACCAGTGCCTGGGATTGCCCCAACCCAGATGCAGGATATTCAGCTCCAGAGGTACATGGGGAGCAAAAGGGTTACAGGCCAACAGGGGTGCTGGAATTAGCACTGCTTTCAAACTACATTGCTAAGGAGACCCACTTGGGAAAGCAGAATAAAGAACAGGGCTGCTTAGTAGCTCTGTAGTGCCTTTCATCCAGGTATCTCCAAACACCATCCAGACATTCCCTAGAGCTGCAGCTAACCCCAGGCTATCTTGGCCAGGCAGCAGATAAGGGAATTGAGGTTAGGGTATTTCCAGGAGTTTGTGACACGGGGCCAGAGTACCAGTCAAGTGTCCTGCCACCTATTGCCCTTTTTTTCCCCATGGGAATGATGGGGGAAATGGAAATGAAGATCTGAGTCTGTGGTAAGCCTGCAAAGGGGATCCTAGAGGTGACTTCCTTTGCTTCTCCACAAGGACTGGGTGAAGAGACAAGACAGGTTAAAAATAGAAAGTATTAGGAAAAAAAAAAAAA
>VWZI01006781.1:32932-45592 GCA_013396835.1 Psilopogon haemacephalus
TATTCTATTCTATTCTATTCTATTCTATTCTATTCTATTCTATTCTATTCTATTCTATTCTATTCTATTCTATTCTATTCTATTCTATTCTTAAGAGAGTTGGGGATCTTCAGCCTGGAAAAGAGAAGGCTTCCAGGAGCCTTCTGGATCTGAAAGGTGCCTACAGAAAGGCTGGGAAGGGACAATTCACAAAATGTTTTTAATGACAGGACAAGGAGGAATGGGTTTAAAGTGGCAGAAAGGAGATTGAAACTGGATGTTAGGAAGAAGTTTTTTGCAGTGAGGGTGGTGAGACACTGGAAGAGGTTGCCCAGGGAGATTGTGGCTGATCCCTCCCTGGAGGTGTTGAAGGCCAGGTTGGATGAGGCCTTGAGTGACCTGTTCTAGCGGGAGGTGTCCCTGCCTATGGCACAGGGGGGTTGGAACTGGCTGAGCTTTGAGGTCCTTTCCAACCTAAACCATTCTATGATTCTATAATTCTGTCAGCCTTATCTTCTCCAGTCTAAACAACCCCACCTCCCTCAGCTACTCCTCATTAGACTTGTTCTCTAGACCCTTCATCAGCTTTCTACTCAGGTCTTTGTAGGCAGCCTGGAAATACTAGGGGGTCATTACCTTTGTAGCAAGGTTTGGACTAGAGGTCCCTTCAGAGGTCCCTTCCAACCCCTGCCATACTGTTTCAGTGGCCTCAAATGCAGAGACAAAGTAAAAGAACAAAGAATGGCAGCAAGCATAGAATCATAGAATCTTAGAATCAGTCAGTGTTTCAAGAGACCACAAGGATCATCTAGTTCCAACCCCCCTGTCATGCCCAGGGACGCCCTACCCTAGATCAGGCTGCCCACAGCCTCTGCCAGCCTGGCTGCAAACACCTTCAGGGATGTGTCCCCAAGCACCTCCCTGGGCAACCCATTCCAGGCTTTCACCACTCTCATGCTCAACAACTTCCTCCTCACATCCAGTCTGAATCTCCCCACCTCCAGCTTTGCTCCATTCCCCCTAGTCCTGTCACTGCCTGAGAGCCTCAAAAGTCCCTCTCCAGCTTTTCTGTAGATCCCCTTCAGGTCCTGGAAGGCCACAATAAGGTGACCTGGGAGCCTCCTCTTCTCCAAACTGAACAGCCCCAACTCTTTCAGTGTGTCCAGTCTGTCTGCAGAGTCTGGGTATTATTGCTTTATATCTCAAGGTTGACGACTTGTTAAATTGATTATTTTTTTTCCTTCTTAAGGTTGTCCATCATTTTCTGCTGCATCTTTAGAATTCCTTTTTGAGGGTTTGGATGCCATTTGCCTACTGCAGTCTGCCAGTGTTCATCACCTACCCTGTAGAAATCAGCCGAAAGGACAAAAATTGAGCAGAAATTTCTTTAGATTGAAGCAATTCCTTTCCCTGAATCTTTGTTTCGGTGTGGAAGTGGCGTGGAGCATAATTTCTTCGGAGAGCTTCAGCTTTCTGTCAGAGCTGCTTGAAAAATGAGCAGGTGGAGAGCTCCATGGAGGGCAGGTAGATGACAGGCTGAATGACCACGTAAATCTAATTTCCAGGGGAGGGGAGGGAAATAATTCCATAATAAACCTTGGTAACCTGAACTCACAAGTGGTTCCCTCACTGAACAGAGGAGAAGCAAACTGTGGAAAACCTTAAGCCAGGTTTGTACTTGGGGGATTGGGGCTAACTTGTAAATTAATTTACTTTTTGTTTTAAAGCAAGGCCTGATTAGACAAACATTTCATGGGGTTTGGAGCACTTCCTTTAGTGCCAAGAGCAGCTGAATTGTTTGTCGTGTGCTCAGCACTGGCTGGAGGCTGAGTGAGTTGTCCAAGTGGTGAGAGAAGGGAGGATGTTCCAAAGTTCTAAGCACTGAGTCTTCAGTGAAGAGCAGGGGCTGGGGTGATGGTTTTAAACAAAAAGTTTGGGATTTGGAATCACAGAACCATAGAATGGTCTGGGTTGGAAGGGACCTCCAAAGATCATAGAATCAGTCAGGGTTGGAAGGGACCACAAGGATCACCTAGTTCCAACTCCCCTGCCATGCCCAGGGACACCCTACCCTGGTGAGGCTGCCCACAGCCTCACCCAACCTCACCTTAAACAGCTCCAGGGAAGTGGCCCCAACCACCCCCCTGGGCAATCTGTCCAAGGGCCTCACCTCTCTCATGCTGAAGAACTTCCTCTTCACATCCAACCTGAATCTGTCCACCTCCAGCTTTGTTTCATTCCCTCTAGTCATAGAATCATAGAATGGTTTAGGTTGGAAGAGACCTAAAAAATCATCCAGTTCAAACCCCCCTGTGCCATAGGCAGGGACACCTCCCACTAGATCAGGATGCTCAAGACCTCATCCAGCCTGGCCTTGAACACCTCCAGGGAGGGAGCAGCCGCAACCTGTCACTACCTGCAAAGATCATCTAGTCCAGCCCCCTCTGCAGTAAGCAGAGGCATCCTCAGCTAGATCAGGTTGCCCAAAGCCTCACAGACTGGAAAAAAGAAAGATATTTTTTACAGTGAGAGTGGTGAAACAGTGGCCCATGTTGCCCAGAGAGAGGTGGTAGATGTTCCATCACTGGAAACACTCCAGGTCAGGTTGGATGGGACTCCAACCAACCTGATCAAACTGAAGCTGCACTAGATGACCTTTAGAGGTCCCTTCCAACCCAAACCATTCTATGATTAGAGAATAATAGAGCTACTGAGGCTGGAACAGGCCTCTGAGATCATCAAGTCCATCCTAGAACCTAACACCACCAGATCAGCTAAACCATTCCACCAATGCCACATCCAATCTATTCTTAAACACCTTCAGAGATGATGACTCCAGCCCTTCTCTGGGCAGTTGATTCCAGTGTCTAACTCTCCTTTCCATCAGGAAGTGCTTCCTAATATGGAACCAAACCCTCCCCTGGCACAGCTTCGGGCCATGTCCTCTTGTCTTGTCACAAGTCACCTGGCAGAAGAGCCTGAGCCCCACCTGACTACAACTTCCTTTTAGGTAGTTGTAGAGTGATAAAGGCTCCCCTCAATCTCCTCTTCTCCAGGCTGGACACCCCTAGCTCCCTCATCCTCTCCTCATCAGCCTTTCCCTCCAGTCCCTTCCCCAGTCTCATCGCTCTCTTCTGGACCCACTCCAGCACCTCAATATCCTTCTTCCAGTGAGAGGCCCAGAGCTGCACACAGTGCTTGAGGTGAGGCTTCCCCAGTGCCAGCACAGGGGCACAATCACCTCCCTAGTGCTGATGGCCACAAGGAATCACTGTTGTCAAAGGACTGGGGCAGGAGCATGAATTTCACCATGCAAAGCAAAAGTACATCTCATTGCTGTGTCCCTTTGACTGATAAAATGGGAAAAGCCCTAATTTTGGGGTAAACCTTCTGCTCAGGAAGCCCACTGAGTGCTACTGTAGGTTGCTTCCTTGCAAGGAGGATAACATCAAACTAGGACTGCCTAGGGAGGTGGTGAAGTCACCATCCCTGGAGATGTTCAAGAAAGGACTGGATGGAGCATTTGGTGCCATGGTCTAGTTGATTGGATAGGGGTGGGTGATAGGTTGGTCTGGATGATCTTGGAGGTCTCTTCCAACCTGGCTGATTCTATTCTATTCTATTCTATTCTATTCTATTCTATTCTATTCTATTCTATTCTATTCTATTCTAAAGGTAGTGGGAGAAGCAATACTTCAGTGGAGACTTCAGACCTTTGGGTTGGAAGAGTCACTTTCTTCCAGAGACCTTGAAGAAAATTAATTGTCAGCCCAACATTGACCATTCAGAGGTGTTTCACACTTCTATGGGCCAAGTGCTTTAGAATGAAAGCAGATTTCTGCAGGGATTAGATCCCTGCAGCTGGTTCACAGGCTCACAGGATGTCAGGGGTTGGAAGGGACCCGAAGAGATCATTGAGTCCAATCCCCCTGCAAGAGCAGGACCAGACAATCTAGCATAGATGACAGAGGAACAAATTCAGATGGGCCTTGAAAGTCTCCAGAGAAGGAGACTCCACAGCCTCTCTGGGGAGCCTGTTCCATGGCTCTGGAACCCTTACAGTAAAGAATTCCCCCTTGTGTTGATGTGAAACCTCCTGTACTGCAACTTCCATCCATTGCTCCTTGTCCTATCCCAGGGAGCAAGAGAGCAGAGCCTGTCCCAACCCTCCTATTAATCCTCAGCCCTCAGATACTTATAAACATCTATTAAATCATCTCTCAGTCTTCTCTTCTCCAGACTAAGCAGCCCCAGATCCCTCTCCTCAGCCTTTCCTCCCCAGGCAGTGCTCCAGTCCCCTCAGCATCTTTGGGTCCAACTCTTCTGCCAGAGCAGGAACTTATTGGTGGCTGTGTTGATCTGAATGAGGGTAGAAAGGCTCTTCAGGGGGACTTGGATAGGCTTAGATCAATGGAACAACATTAATGGGATGAGCTTCAACAAGGCCAAATGCCAGGTCCAGCAGTTGGGTCACAACAACCCCAAGCAATGCTACAGGCTTGGGGCAGTGTGGCTGGAGAGCTGCTGGCAGAAAGGAACCTGGGGGTCATAATAGGCAGGCAGCTGGATATGAGCCAGCAGTGTGCCCAGGTGGCAAAGAAAGCCAAAGGCATCCTGGCTGGGCTGAGAAATGCTGTGGGCAGCAGGAGTAGGCAGGGGATTGTCCCCTTGGACTCTGCTCTGGGGAGGCCACACTTCAAGTGCTGTGTTCAGTTCTGGGCACAAGAGAGATGTGGAGGTGCTGGAGGCAGTGCAGAGGAGGGCAAAGAAGCTGGGGAAGGGCCTGGAGAGGAAATATGATGAGGAGAGAGTGAAGGAGCTGGGGATGGTTAGTGTGAGGAAGAGAAGGCTGAGGGGAGACTTCATGGCCATCTACAACTACCTGAAGGGAATTGTGGAGAGGTTGCTGCTGGTCACTTCTCACAGATAACTGGAGACAGAACAAGAGGGAATGGCCTCAAGCCTGGGTAGGTTTAGATTGGACATTAGGAAAAAGTTTTTCATGGAGAGAGCGGTCAGGCACTGNAGAGGAAATATGATGAGGAGAGAGTGAAGGAGCTGGGGATGGTTAGTGTGAGGAAGAGAAGGCTGAGGGGAGACTTCATGGCCATCTACAACTACCTGAAGGGAATTGTGGAGAGGTTGCTGCTGGTCACTTCTCACAGATAACTGGAGACAGAACAAGAGGGAATGGCCTCAAGCCTGGGTAGGTTTAGATTGGACATTAGGAAAAAGTTTTTCATGGAGAGAGTGGTCAGGCACTGGAATGAGCTGCCCAGGATGGTGGTGGAGTCACTAACCCTGGATGTGTTTAAAGCTCATTTGGATGTGGTGCTTGGGGCTGTGGTTTAAGGTGAATCTGGCAGAGTAGGGTTTGGGGTTGGACTTGGTGCTTCTGAGAGGCTTTTCCAACCTGGATGTTTCTGTGATTCTCTGATATTATTTAACCCCCTTTCCTGGGCCCACAGCCATCATCTCCAGTAATGGGACACGAGTTGGGTGCAGAGAACTTTATTTAGGTGCTCAGGAAACCCAGGTTTGGACAGATGGGATTGCCTCGTTGTACTCTCGATGCACACATGCTTTGTGTGGCACATTCATCATCCCTCTCCCCTCTTGGTGGAGGGGGAAGGGAACAGTAGGAGGGAAAAGAAAGTGGAAGGCAGGAAAAGAGGGATCCAGACAAGGGAGGAGGTTGTGTGGGATGCGTCTTCCCGAGCTGAGTGATTTATTTGCCTTCTGGGAAACATTGAAACTTTCAAGTCGAAATTAATGGGACAAAAACACTTTCCAGGTGCTCAGAAGTGCAAAAGCCCCATAAATCAAAGGGGTAGGCTAAAGGAGGAAGCTCTCAGCTGACGGAGAGAGAAACAGGCAGAAGAGCAGATTGTGTCAATCTCCAAGCTCCCCTTGTGCAGACAGGACATGTTTTGGGCTCCACAAACAGCTTCCTTGGTTTGTGCCAACATAATCATAGAATCACAGAATGGTTTAGGTTGGAAGGGACCTCAAAGATCATTCAGTTCCAACCCCCCTGTGCCATAGGCAGGGACACTCCCACTAGATCAGGACACTCAAGACCTCACCCAGCCTGGCCTTGAACACATCCAGGGAGGGAGCAGCCACAGCGTCCCTGGGCAAATGATGGTGGAGAGACCTTAGGTAGGAGTTTGGATTTTGTGTCTGAAGCACCAATGAAGATATAATAGACCGGGTGAGTGTGAGAGGGCCAGGAAGAACCAAATGGAGGAAACTGGCAAAGGCAAGTGATAGACTTACCTGCTCTCTTCCCATTTTCACCTTGGGACCCCTAAGATGTAGGTCAGCTCTCCACTGACAACTTCCAAATCTGCATTTACTCAGCTCCTCTCAAAGAGGTACATCTTAGGGCAGGTGGCCCCAACATCAGGTCTGGTTCTGACTGCCAAATTGTCCTCCTGGTGGTGAGGAGACTGAGGAGTTGCATTAAGCATAGGCTTTCTACCCCTGTGCATGAGAGCACAGCTCCATCTTGCCTCACTGAAAAAACACATCAGGGCATATGTGGCTCCACATGCCATACTCAGTCTGCAGAAGAGAAGGCTCTGAGGTGACCTTATTGTGGTACCTGAAGAGGGCTACAAGAAAGCCGCTGAGGGACTTTTTAGGGTATCAGTTAGTGATAGGAATGGGGGGAATGGAGCAAAACTAGAAGTGGGGAGATTCAGATTGGATGTTAGGAAGAAGTTCTTCAGCATGAAGGTGCTGAGACACTGGGACAGGTTGCCCGTGGAGGTGGTGGAAGCCTCATCCCTGGAGGTTTTTAAGGCCAGGCTGGATGTGGCTCTGAGCAACCTGCTGTAGTCTGAGGTGCTCTGCCCATGTCAAGGGGGTTGGAGCTGGAGGATCTTTGAGGTCCCTTCCAACCCTGACAATTCTGTGATTCATCTCACGTGAGGCTGTAACAACTTTTGCATTAGCAAGACACATTGGAGCATGCTTAATTTTAGAGCTGATGGGTGGTGGTGTCCTATGGCATGCAACACCAACACTGGGGACGCAAAATCATAGAATCACTGAATGCTCTGGGTTGGAAGATGTGTTTAAAGGTCAACTAGTCCACCCACCCCTACAGTGAGTGGGGACATCCTCAGCTCCATCAAGGTGCTCAGAGCCCTGTCCAACCTGACCTGGAACGTTCCCTTTGGAAAGTAAAGGAAGAGGTGGACATCAAAGCATAGCAGTGAGGGCTTCCTAGCTCCCATCCAACCTTACCTGGAATGTTTATAGCAGTGAGGGCATCCTAGCTCCTGATCTAGAGCCTGTATTGATTGTGGGCAATTGAAGAGGCAGAAATTATAAATTATGTAGCTTTTATAATTTCCAAAAGCCCCACCCACAATCTGAGTGCAAATTGGTTTAAGTTTGGGTTCTAATTCGGTCGGGAAAAGTCTTCACGAGAATGCCTTTTCAGGTAATTCAGGAAAAATCAGAAAATTTGAAAGGTTTGCTCACTTGCATCACCAAAGGGACTCCTGGTCCAGGGCAATGCTGACCTTTTCTCATCTGTATCATGCACGTCACAAGGGATCATAGAATCATAGAATGGTTTAGGTTGGAAGAGACCTCAAAGATCATCCAGTTCCAACCCCCCTGTGCCATAGGCAGGGACACCTCCCACTAGATCAGGTCACTCAAGACCTCATCCAGCCTGGCCTTGAACACATCCAGGGAGGGAGCAGCCACAACCTCCCTGGGCAACCTGTTCCAGTGCCTCACCACCCTCACTGTGAAGAATTTCTTCCTAACATCCCGTTCAAATCTCCCCTCCACCAATTTGAACCCATTCCCCCTCGTCCTGTCATTACAAGACCTTGTGAATAGTCCCTCTCCAGCCTTCCTGTAGGCCCCCTTCAGATATTGGAAGGTTACTATAAGGTCTCCTCGATCCCTCAGTCCCATCATCCCAGCAATGCTGACTTTCTCCTGACACCTCCATCAATGCTTTTGTTTTATAAGCAGAGAGCAGATATTTCATGTGCAAGTGGGATTTTCATCAGGGGAGTTTGCAATGTCGTGTGGAAAATAGGTCACCTGGACATCTGGAAAGTGGAAGCATCTGGACTGTGGGCTGTGTTTTGATGGAAGCATTTTCCCATCATTTTCATACATCAGCTCCACCGTTGTCAAGGTGACGGAGTCACCACCCCTGCAGGTATTTAAAAGATCATAGAATCCTGGTCCAGGGCAATGCTGACCTTTTCTCATCTGTATCATGCACGTCACAAGGGATCATAGAATCATAGAATGGTTTAGGTTGGAAGAGACCACGAAGATCATCCAGTTCCAACCCCCCTGTGCCATAGGCAGGGACACCTCCCACTAGAACAGGTCGCTCAAGGCCTCATCCAACCTGGCCTTCAACCCCTCCAGGGAGGGAGCAGCCATAACCTCCCTGGGCAACCTGTGCCAGTGTCTCACCACCCTCATTGCAAAGAATTTCTTCCTAACATCCAGTTTCAATCTCCCCTCTGACACTTTAAACCCATTCCTCCATGTCCTCTCATTACAAGTCCTTCTGAATAGTTCCTCCCCAGCCCTTCTGTAGGCTCCCTTCAGATATTGGAAGGCCACTCCAAGGTCTCCTTGAAGCCTTCTCTTCTCCAGGCTGCACAGCCCCAACTCTCTCAGCCTGTCCTCTCAGCTGCAGAGCTGCTGCAGCTCTCTGAGCATCTTGGTGGCCTCCTCTGCACTGCCTCCAACACTTCCATGCCCTTCTTGTGTTGGGGGGTTCAGAACTGCAGACAGTGCTGCATCTTGGGTCTGAGCAGAGCAAAGTGGCAGAATCCCCTCCCTTGCCCTGCTGCCCACAGCTGCTCTTGCTGCAGCCCAGCACACAGTTGCTGTCTGGGCTGCACTCACACTGCAGCCTCATGTTGAGCTTCTCATCCACCCAGACCCCCAGGGCCTGTTCCTCAGGGCCGTAGCTAGGATGCTGAGGGACATTGTTTAGTGGAGACTCAGTAGTGTTAGGTGAATAGTTGGACTTAATGATCCTAAAGATCTCTTCCAACCCAACTGATTCTATGATTCTAAGAGTTAAGACTGGGCTGGCCACTAAACAAAGGCCACTAAACAAATGAACTTCTCTTCCTTCCCAAAGAGGAAGAGAAAGGGAATAAGGGAGGGAGACTGATGGGCTGAAAATAAAACTACAACAGCTTTAAATCAACCCAGAATTAAACTCCCTTGAGATCCATTGGACTTCATCAGGGAGGTGGCTGAATCACCATCCCTGGAGGTGTTTAAAAGTCTCAGTGTTGTGGTGCTGAGTGATATGGTTTAGCACCAGACCTGACAGAGCCAGAGAACGATAGGACTTGATGATCTTAAAGGTCTTTTGCAACCAAAATTATTCTGATTCCGTGACTAAACGATTCTATGAGGTAGCTTAGCACCAGCCTTGGTGGAGTTAGATAATGATGCCCAGGAATGTGATGGAATCAGCATCCCTGGAGACATTTGACAACAGAATAATTGAATCGGTCTGGGTTGGAAGGGTCAGGATGAAGTTACCTATCAGACAGAAATTGTACGTACCAAAAATCATAGAATGTCAGGGGAAGGAAGGGACCACAGGGATCATCTAGTTCCAACCCCCCTGCCATGCCCAGGGACACTTTACCCTAGATCAGGCTGCCCACAGCCTCATCCAGCCTGGCCTTAAACAACTACAGGGATGTGACCCCAACCACCTCTGGAGCGTGTCCAGAGAAGGGCCACGAGGATGCTCAGGGGGCTGCAGCACCTCTGCTATGAGGAGAGACTGAAAGAGTTGGGGCTGTGCAGTCTGGAGAAGAGAAGGCTCCCAGGTGACCTTCTTATGGCCTTCCAGGATCTGAAGTAGGCTACAAAAAAGCTGGGGAGGGACTTTTGAGGCTCTTAGGTAGTGAGAGGACTAGGGGGAATGGAGCAAAGCTGGAGGTGGGGAGATTCAGACTGGATGTGAGGAGGAAGTTCTTCAGCATGAGAGTGGAATGGGTTGCCCCTGCAGGGAGGTGTTTGGGGCCAGATCCCTGGAGGTGTTTGCAGCCAGGCTGGCTGAGGCTGTGGGCAGCCTGCTCTAGGGTAGGGTGTCCCTGGGCATGGCAGGGGGGTTGGAACTGGCTGATCCTTGTGGTCCCTTCCAACCCTGACTGATTCTATGACTCTATGATCTTTAAGATCCCTTCCAGCTCAAGCCATTCTATGAATCTATGAACTCTGGAGCAGCTCTGCATTGTGCTGGGTGCTGTGAGAAGGCAGAGGAGAAACACAGGCTTGATTTTCTTTTCTGTTTATCTCCAGCTGTCCCAGACTTGGCCCCAGTGAGCTTATTATCCATTAATCAACCTGCTGACAGCTCTAGTGCACAATGAGTCAGTTCCCTACTTGAGATGAGCCATTGGTCAATTAAACTAATAGTGAAAATCTCTGGGCCATAAGAAAGGAAGCATTTATGAGCTAATGTGAAGTGGACGGGGCTAAAGGGAAATAAAAGCCCTTTACAATTACGAGAGGGGGAAAACGAGAGCCCAGGCTCATTAATAAACAAAGAGCAGGATGTAATTAATAAATGCCTCTAAATCCGCCAGAATGTGGAATTCCTTTCTAAATGTGTCATTAGCAAGAAAAATAAAGAAGAAAATTAAGCTGATAAGGGCAGGCTTGGAAACCTTGAAAGGACACAAATCATAGGACGTGGCTGACATTTATCCTGCTTGGTGAAGGGATTCAACTTAGCAGTTAAGGAATCACTCTGGAGGAGTGGAAATGTGGCCAGAGCATAGAGAAGTAGATGGTTGTAGTTTGGTTTTGTGTGTGGCAGGAGCTGTTCACTCTGCAAGTCACAGTGCAAACACAACAGAAGGTGGGCTTGGGCTCTCCTCCCAGGCAACCAGCAACAGAATGAGGGGACACAGTCTCAAGTTGTGCCTGGGGAGGTATAGGCTGGATGTTAGGAAGAAGTTTTTGACAGAGAGAGTGATTGGCATTGGAATGGGCTGCCCAGGGAGGTGGTAGAGTCCCCATCCTTGGAGATGTTCAAGAAAAGCCTGGGTGGGGCACTTAGTGCCATTGGCTAGGGCTGGGTGATAGGTTGGACTGGATGAGCTTGGAGGTCTCTTCCAACCTGGCTTATTCTATTCTATTCTATTCTATTCTATTCTATTCTATTCTATTCTATTCTATTCTATTCTATTCTATTCTATTCTATTCTATTCTANTCTGTTCCATTCCATTCCATTCCATTCCATTCCATTCCATTCCATTCCATTCCATTCCATTCCATTCCATTCCATTCCATTCTATTAGCATCTGATCCAGGGTGATGATTCAAGGAGGCGGTGAAAGCCTCATCCCTGGAGGTCTTTAAGGCCAGGCTGGATGTGGCTCTGAGCAACCTGATTTAGTGAGAAGAGTCTTACCCCAAGGCAGGGATGTTGGAACTGAATGATCCTTGAGGTCACTTCAGCCCTGAGAATTCTATGATTCTATGATTCCTGATCAGAGGAGAGCACACCTCTGGTCCTGGTCATAGAATCATAGAATCATAGAATGGTTTAGGTTGGAAGAGACCTCAAAGATCATCCAGTTCCAACCCCCCTGTGCCATAGGCAGGGACACCTCCCACTAGATCAGGTCGCTCAAGGCCTCATCCAGCCTGGCCTTCAATACCTCCGAGAAGGGAGCAGCCACAACCTCCCTGGGCAACCTGTTTCTATGTCTTGCAACCCTTACTGTGAAGAACTTCCTCCTAACATCCAGTTTCAATCTCTCCTCTGACACTTTAAACCCATTCCCCCTCGTCCTGTCATTACAAGACCTTGTGAACAGTGCCTCCCCAGCCCTCCTGTAGGCCCCCTCAGATACTGGAAGGCTCACCTGGAATCCTTCTCTTCTGCAGGCTGAAAAATCCCAACTCCCTCAGCCTGTCCTCATAGCAGAGCTGCTGCAGCCCTCTCAGCATCTTTGTGGCCCTCCTCTGGACTCTCTCCAGCAGTTCCATGTCCTTCTTGTGTTGGGGGCTCCAGTACTGTACTCCAGGTGGGGTGCGAAGAGAGCAGAGTAAAGGGGGAAAGGTCTCCTCTCAGCTTCCTTTTCTCCAGGCTGAACCACCCCAATTCCCTTACCCACTCCTCACCCCACCAATTCTCCAGACCCTTCACCAGCTTTGTTGCCCTTTTCTGCACCTGCTTCAGCACCTTGATGTCCTTCCTGGAGTGAAGGAACCAAACCTGAAGACAGTACTCAAGATGTGGCCTCAACAGTGGTAAGTACAGGGAGACAATCACTACCCAGGTCCTGCTCTCCTTCTTCTCCTGATCCCTTGACCACCTGTACAAGTCTCCCCTGACATCTCTCTTGATTTCCCATGAATTTCTTGTAGTAGGGAATAGTGAAAGGTAGCACATTTGGGTTAAAACTGCTTCTATCAGTAGATCAGAGACTTCTCTACTTTTTAATATCTTGGACCTCATGTTAACACTTATTTGTGGTTCCCTTTTCCGCTGCATGGACCCCCAAATTCACCTCTTCTGTCTTCTTGAGATGCAACCCAGGAGGTGCGTTGAAGGATGCCACCAGCTCCACAAGGGAGGGGATTCTCCCCCTTCACTCTGCTCTCATCAGACCCCACCTGCAGTACTGTGTGCAGTTCTGGAG
>VWZI01006781.1:49449-62748 GCA_013396835.1 Psilopogon haemacephalus
CCTCTGGACTGCAGATCTCCACCTTTGCTGAAGGTCACTGTCAGTCAGTGGTGTGGAGGTCTGCAGCAAGCTTGGATGGTCATAGCTACCTCTGGACTGCAGATCTCCACCATTGCTGAAGGTCAATGTCAGTCAGTGGTGTGGAGGTCTGCAGCAAGATTGGATTATCATAGCTACCTCTGGACTGCAGATCTCCACCTTTGCTGAAGGTCACTGTCAGTCAGTGGTGTGGAGGTCTGCAGCAAGCTTGGATGGTCATAGCTACCTCTGGACTGCAGATCTCCACCTTTGCTGAAGGTCAATGTATTTGCTGAAGGTCATTGCTCTGCTTTAGTCTTCCTTGTGTGTTTTTTTTTAATTTATTTTATTATTCCCCTTGTTTTCTTTTCACTGGGAAAAGAATCAGCCCCACAACTGTCTCGTCCAGCTTTTTCCCAGTACACAACACAAGTGACAATATTTTGGCAACCTATCTGGGATATGTTTTGTTGTGTGTTTTTTTGTGTGTTTTTTTGTTTTTTTTTTTTCCCAGCAGCCTCCTTCTCTTTCTTTTCTGGCTTGAAGTGTGCGCTTCAAATCTCCTCTGCAAAAACACCACCCAGTGAACAAAGAGACGACTCGGATGGGCAACGTGGGGACCCAGCAGAAGATGGAGAAGAGAAACAGTAACAAATAAACCTTAAACAAAGAGTCAAGCTCTTAATAAATTACGTCCGACCACCAGACGACCGCGGCGAGGCAGCCAAATGAGCTGCCACAAGCCTGATGCTGATAATCCAGATAAAGTGTTCAAACAAATCTGGACCAAAGAGGGGCTCTCAGCCATGGTACAACAGTTTGCTTTCTAGCTGAGGCAAAAAAATAACATGTAATCATTTCATACAATTTCTCCAAATAAACTCCGCTTTCGGGTAATGGCTTCCAGATGGGTGAAGGTTTATAAGCAGCTCTGCCACATGACATTGTTCTCACTGGGTAACCGAGAGGGTAAGAGAGAGATCTTAGTCACTGGGTCTATACCAGTAAATTAAGTGTGCCCAGTGCTGATCTCCAGCACTGAGGTCCCTGCTCCTGCTCTTTCTTGCCATGCAAAACCGAGCGGGCGCTTTCAAGCTGCCCGTTTTGGTGTCCGTGCTCTGTGCCTGGGAGGTGCTCGTGAAGCAGCCTGGTGGTCCAGACCTGACTGGTGCCAAGAACATGGTAAAATACCTAAAGCTGTCCAGAGAAGGGAGCTCTCCTGCCTGCAAACAATGCCAGGTGGTGTCTGATTTACCCATATGGACGTAGCCTAAGAGAAACTTTCCAGAATCATAGAATGGTTTATGTTGGAAGAGACCTCAAAGATCATCTAGTTCCAAGTCCCTGCCATAGGCAGGGACACCTCCCACTAGAACAGGTCATTCAAGGCCTCATCTAGCCTGGCCTTGAACACCTCCAGGTAGGGAGCAGCCACAACCTCCCTGGGAAACCTGTGCCAGTGTCTCACCACCCTCACTGCAAACAACTTCCTCCTAACATCCACTTTCAATCTCCTCTCTGCCACTTTAAACCTATTGCCCCTCATCCTGTCATTACAAGACCTTGTCAATAGTCCCTCCCCAGCCCTCCTGTAGTCTCTCTTTAGATACTGGAAGGTTACTATGAGGTCTTCTTGAAGCCTTCTCTTCTCCAGACAGAAAAGCCCCAACTCTCTCAGCCTGTCCTCATATCAGAGCTGCTGCATCCCTCTGATCATCTTCGTGGCCCTCCTCTGGACTCTCTCCAACATTTCCAAGTCCTTCCTGTGCTGGGGGCTCCAGAACTGCACACAGTACTCCAGGTGGGGTGTGAGGAGAGCAGAGTAAAGGGGCAGAATCCCCTCCCTTGCCCTGCTGGCCACAGCTTCTCTTAATGCAGCCCAGCACACGGTTGTTCTCTGGGCCACATGTGCACACTGTTGGCTTATGTTGAGCTTTTCATCAGCCCAGACCCCCAGGTCCTTTTCCTCAGGACTGCTCTCCAGCAGGTGCTTTCCAGCTGCCCATTTGGTGTCCATGCTTTGTGCCCGGGAGGTTCTCATGAAGCAGCCTGGTGGTCTAGACCTGACTGGTGCCCAGAGCATCCTAAAATACCTAAAGCCATTCAGAGAAGGGAGCTCTCCTGCCTGCAAACAATCCCAGGCACTGTCTGATTTACCCATATGGACGTAGCCTAAGAGAAACTTTGCAGAAGACCCCTGCAATGCCTTCTGCATCAAACAATACCCTCCTTGAAACGGTTCTGGAAGCTCATCTGAAGCTTCAGGGCTGGATTACTCATGGCCAGCTTTGAAAACACGGAAGCAGGGCCACGAGGATGATCAAAGGGCTGCAGCATCTCTCCTGTGAGGACAGACTGAAAGAGTTGGGGCTGTTCAGACTGGAGAAGAGGAGGCTCCCAGGTGACCTTCTTGTGGCCTTCCAGGATCTGAAGGGGACCTACAGAAAAGCTGGAGAGGGACTTTTGAGGCTCTCAGGGAGTGACAGGACTAGGGGGAATGGAGCAAAGCTGGAGGTGGGGAGATTCAGACTGGATGTGAGGAGGAAGTTGTTCAGCATGAGAGTGGTGAGAGGCTGGAATGGGTTGCCCAGGGAGGTGTTTGGAGCCATGTCCCTGGAGGTGTTTTTGGCCAGGCTGGCTGAGGCTGTGGGCAGCCTGCTCTAGGGTAGGGTGTCCCTGGGCTTGCAGGGGGGTTGGAACTGGATGATCTTTGTGGTCCCTTCCAACCCTGACTGATTCTATGATTCTAAGCCTACATAAAAGACCCAGTCGCAAGCGGTCCTAACGCCAAGGCAAGAACCTGTTCAAGATGTCCATGCAGCTCCTCAGCTAACCACTCAACACCTCTTTGGATGAAATATGAGGGCAGGCTGAGGGAGTTGGGACTTTTCAGCCTGGAGAAGAGAAGGCTTCCAGGAGACCTTATAGTGGCCTTCCAGTATCTGAAGGGGGCCTACAGGAAGGCTGGGGAGGGACTGTTCACAAGGTCTTGTAATGACAGAATGAGGGTGAATGGGTTCAAATTGGTGGAGGGGAGATTGAAACTGGACGTTAGGAGGAAGTTCTTTACAGTGAGGGTGGTGAGACACTGGCACAGGTTGCCCAGGGAGGTTGTGGCTGTTCCCTCCCTGGATGTGTTCAAGGCCAGGTTGGATGAGGTCTTAAGTGACCTGATCTAGTGGGAGGTGTCCCTGCCTATGGCACAGGGGGTTGGAACAGGATGAGCTTTGAGGTCTCTTCCAACCTAAACCATTCTATGATTCTATGATAAATCCTAAGCTGGAGCTGCTCAGAGCCAGAGCTGCTGGGCAGGCTGTCAGTGCTACAGATGTCTTTGATTGCCTCAGTTGGGTTGGGGCTGGAGCCCTGCCGAATCAGCACCAGGAATGTGAGGGAAACAATGGCACTTTCGCGCTCAGCCTGGAGACTTCTGAGTGCTATTAATTATTTTTCACTTTGCTGGTTAGCATTAAGAGACAGGAGGCTGAAACCAATCCAGGCAGAAATCAGCCACGGTTATTAGTGCCTCCAATCTTTGTCTCGCAGGCTTCAGGCCGGTTAAAACAACAGAAGGAAAAAAAAAAACCCAAAACAAACCCAAACCAAAAAGCAAAACCCTAAAACCCAGACATGGTTCAGATGAAGGCCCCCAAGGGATGTGGGATCTTAGATAAATGATCTGCATTGGGTGCAGCACCAATTATTTCCCTTTAAATCCTCAGATATTTCCCTCCCCGCCCCCTCCTCCCTGTTTAAAGAGGATTTTTTAGTTTTTTAGTTTGTTTCTTTTCCCTTGGTTCTCTCCCTATCTCCTGCCGTGTCAATATCTCCACAGATCCCACAGCTGGAATCAAAATGACAGTTGGATTTCATCAAGGACCTGATGGAAGGTTGGTGTGTTCCAGAGTCCAGATGAGGGCCAGGAAGATGCTCAGAGGGCTGCAGCAGCTCTGCTGTGAGGACAGGCTACAAGAATTGGGGCTCTGCAGACTGGGGAAGAGAAGGCTTCCAGGAGACCTTTTAGTAGCCTTCCAATATCTGAAGGGGGCCTTCAGGATGGCTGAGGAGGGACTATGCACAAGGTCTTGTAATGACAGGATGAAGAGGAATGGGTTTAAACTAGCAGAGGGGAGATTTAAAAGGGATGTTAGGAGGAAGTTCTTCACAGTGAGGGTGGTGAGACACTGGCACAGGTTGCCCAGGGAGGCTGTGGCTGCTCCCATCCTGGAGGTGTTGAAGACCAGGTTGAATGAGTCCTTGAGAGACCTGTTCTAGTGGGAGGTGTCCCTGCCTATGGCACAGGGGGTTGGAACTAGATGAGCTTTGAAGTCCACTTGATACAAACCCACTCCTCAGATATTCGTATACAACAATCAGATCTCCTCTCAGCCTTCTCTTCTCCTGACTAAACAGCTCCAGGGCTCTCAGGCTCTCTCCACCGGGGAGATGCTGAAGTCCCCCACTCATCCTCATGGCTCTCTGCTGGACTCTCTCCAGCAAGTCCCTGTCTCTCCTGAACTGGGGAGCCCAAAACTGGGCACAGTATTGCATCTGTAGTCTCAGCAGGGCAGACTCTGAAGAAGTTTTTCAGTGCATGTATCTGATATCTGCCAGTTTTCAGGATCTGCTCCAAAGGCTACAGGGCTGGCACACATAACAAATACCTGTTGTGTTCTTTCCCTTCTCAACTGAAGAGACAACAGAGGCTAGGAGACACCACGCAGCAGTGAAGTGGGAGCTGTTTTTGCAGTCTGGACAGCAGAACATCAGCACTTCCCATTCTGCCCCCATGCTGACATTGAGGATCAGGCACGGGATTGTTACTCAGAACCATTTAGCTTTGGCTGGAGGAACAGCCACGGATGAGTCTCTGTTGCTGGTTAGACACCAATGTGTTTCTCATCAGATCCTACCCCAGCTACATTTAACAACCATCTCATTAAACCTTAAACTCTGTGTGTGTTTGTCTCCAGTCCTTCATGAGAGCATCAGCTTCCTGGCTGCCAAGCTGGATGCCAGGTCCTAGGCAGGTGGGAGAAGCCACAAGCTCATTATGCTGCCCTTGAACTATACATCCCAGCAGCAGCGTGGAGGTCTTGCTCAACCAGCTCTGCATGCCAAGCTTCCTCCTTCACCCTCTGTTGACACAGCAGATGCTATTGGACATCTTCCCAGTTTCATCAGGTCAGTCCTCAGAAGGGGGAAGAGTCCCTCCCCCCAAGATATAAACAGCTATCATCTGTGCTGGGGCTGAGCAGTGTCTGTGTCCTATTGTAGATTCATGTTCACATTGTTCCTGGGAGCAGAGGAGCTGCTTTCACCTTCTCTTAGGCTTTCAGCTTTCTTGCATGTCCCATGGCTTTGCACCAGGAGAGTAAATACTGCAACTCCTTGTGAAAAGGAGAAGTGGCATGGAAGGGTCTCAGACTCCCTCTACTCTGTCTGGATTTTTCAAGCCAAAGATTATCTTTCTTCCAACCCAGCATTTCTTCCATGACTAGAATCATAGAATCATAGGATCATAGAACCATAGAATCATAGAACCATGGAATCATAGGATTATAGGATCACAGAACCATAGGATCATAGAACCATAGAATCATAGGATCATAGAACCATAAAACCCTAGGATCACAGAACCATAGAATTATAGGATCATAGGATCATAGAACCATAGAACCCTAGGATCATAGGATCAGGATTGTAGAACCATAGAATCATAGGATTATAGGATCATAGAACCATAGAATCATAGGATCTGTCCAGCCTAATCTAGTGTAGGGTGTCCCTGGGCATGGCAGAGTGGTTGGAACTAGATGATCCTTGTGGTCCCTTCCAACCCTGACTGATTCTATGATCATAGAACCATAGAATCATAGGATCACAGGATCATGGAATCAAGGAACCATAGAATTATAGGATCATAGAATCATAGGATCACAAAATCTTAGAACCACAGAATCATAGGATCACAGAACCATAGAACCATAGAATCATAGGATCATAGAACCATAGAATTATAGAATCATAGGATGGTCTGGGTTGGAAGTGACCTCCAAAGGTCACTTAGTCCAACCTCCCCTGCAGTCAGCAGGGGTATCCTCAACTAGATCAAGTTGTCCAGAGCCCTGTCGAGCCTCACCTTGAATATGTCCAGCTCTCATCTGCTAAGTGAGCAATCCTATCCTAAGTTGGACAATAGTAGTGCTATGTTCATCCAGCTCAAGAGCCATCGAGATCCTGTGCTGCATCCCTAGCAGTGAGAACAGCAGGTGAAGGGAGTAGATTCTGCCCCTCTGCTCTGCTCTGCTGAGACCCCACCTGCAGTGCTGCATCCAGCTCTGGAGCCCTCAGCATAGAAGAGCCATGGACCTGTTGGGGAGGGTGCAGAGGGGGCTACAAAGATGACCAAAGGGCTGGAAGACCTCTCTTATGAAGAAAAGGTGTGAGAGAAGGCTCCAGGGAGACTTAACTGCCACCTTTCAGCACTTGAAGGAGCCTACAGAAAAGATGGGAATAGTATTTTTGGCAGGGTCTAAGAGGTTATGGCTTGAAACTAAAAGAGGGGAGATTTATACTAGGGAGAAGAAAGGTTTTGGTTTTTTTGCAACGAGGGTGGTGAGACCCTGTCCCAGGCTGCCCAGAGAGGTGATAGATGCCACATCCCTGGAAGCATCCCAGGTCAGGTTGGTTGGGGCTCAGATAAATCTGATCTAATTGAAGACGTCCCCCTGCTCACTAGATGATCATAGAATCATAGAATGGTTTAGGTTGGAAGAGACCTCAAAGATCAGCCAGTTCCAACCCCCCTGTGCCATAGGCAGGGACACCTACCACTAGAACAGGTCACTCAAGGCCTCTTCCAACCTGGACTTGAACACCTCCAGGGAGGGAGCAGCCACAATCTCCCTGGGCAACCTGTTCCAGTGTTTCACCACCCTCACTGTGAAGAACTTTCTCCTAACATGCCATTTAAATCTCCCCTCTGCCAGTTTGAACCCATATGATGTTCATCTCGCTCCATGATGATGGAGCTAGATGAACTTTGCAGGACCCTTCCAACCCAAAACATTCCATGACTCCACGACATTAAGGGTGAGCATTGCCTGAAATCAATACCGAGCAGTCAACAGTGGCTTGGATGGACTCATTTCTGTGTATCTTATGCTGCTCCTCTCTCTCACTAAAGACTTCACTCTTCTTACAGTGACATCAGGCTCAGGAAAGACTTTGCCTTAACGAGTACACAACTGGCCTAATTCACTTGCTAATCATGCCAGCATCCCAAGAGATGGCAGAAGAACTGAATGCTCTTGCTGGGTCAGCATGCAGGCCATGAGTATTACTTTCCATCAAGTGCACACTTACTGCTTCCAGGTCTAGGCCAAATCTTTAGCACCACTGAAACCAGATAAGTGTCTGGGTTAAGGCCCCAGTTAAAGGGGAGACTCCTACAGAGCTTCTTGTTTGCTTGCAGAGATTAGTAAAGAATCCTAAGATCAAGCCCAACCATCAACCCAATGCTACCATGCCCAGTAATGCATATCTGAAGTGCCATGCCCAGATGTTTCTTGAACACCTGCAAGGATGATGACCACCAACCTGAAGGTGTTCTGTGTCTCACCAGTGAATCATTAAGCCCCAGTCTTTCCAGCTGGAAAATGACACAGCTGAACCAGTTTGTGCAACAAGCCATTCAACCTGGCAGTGTGTGAGTGCAGCCCAGACAGCAACCATGTGCTGGGCTGCAGCAAGAACAGTGTGGGCAGCAGGGCAAGGGAGGGGATTCTGCCCCTTTACTCTGCTCTCCTCACACCCCACCTGGAGTCCTGTGTGCAGTTCTGGAGCCCCCAACACAAGAAGGACATGGAAATGTTGGAGAGAGTCCAGAGGAGGCCACCAAGATGCTCATGCTGAGAGGGCTGCAGCAGCTCTGCTGTGAGGACAGGCTGAGGGAGTTGGGGCTCTGCAGCCTGGAGAAGAGAAGGCTTCCAGAAGACCTTAGAGTAGCCTTCCAGTATCTGAAAGGGGCCTGCAGGAAGGCTGGGGAGGGACTATTGACAAGGTCTTGTAATGACAGGATGAGGGGCAATAGGTTTAAAGTGTCAGAGGGGAGATAGAGAGTGGATGGTAGGAATAAGTTGTTTGCAGTGAGGGTGGTGAGACACTGGAACAGGTTGCCTGGGGAGGTTGTGGTTGCTCTGTTCCTGGAGGGGTTCAAGTCCAGGTTGGATGAGGCCTTGAGTGACCTGTTCTAGTGGGAGGTGTCCCTGCCTATGGCACAGGGGGTTGGAACTGGATGATCTTTGAGGTCTCTTCCAACCTAAACCATTCTACGATTCTCTGATTCTGACTAGTGCATCTCTTGCCTGCTGAGTCCAGCTTATTATAGAATAAATCCTGTTGTGCTGTTGCAGGAATAGTGAGAAGGGAAGGGTTAAACTCAACAGGAGTCCCATGACCTTCAGAGAGGCGGGGATTAAGGCAAAGGATGTCTTTACCCTGTTTTGTTTGCACTGGAGAGGGTGAGAGCAGATTTTGCTCTTGACGCTCACCATGCTACCGAAGAGGGTCAGAAAGTCACCAGCCAAACTTCGCTGGCGACCAAGAGGGACACAATAAAAATAATTTGCTGTCTTCTGAGATATCAACCAGCATGTGAGGCTGGGAGCCCAGAGGGAGGGTGTGCATGGTGGAGGCAGCTTGGCCAGGTCATGCTCTGAGACTGGTTTTGGCACTGTCAGCTAATCACTCTCTCTTTGGGGAGCTCCAGCTCATGTTACCAGTGGTAGGAGGTGTGAGTGACCTGTAGCTAGGGGCAGACAGTGGCCCACAAACTGGATCTCCTGACAGCTTGCTGGAGTCAGTCTCTTGTCCCTTGAAAGGAGGCACCTCGAGGGCAGCTCTTTCTTGTATTAAGTGACTCCCTGGCGAAAAGGAGGCTCAAGGGGGGACCTTATTGGTGTCCACAGCTACCTGAAAGGAGGTTGTAGCCAGGTGGAGGTTGCTCTCTTCTCCTGGGCAAGCAGTGGCAGAACAAGGGGACTTAGACTCAAAATGGTTTAGAGGGAAGGTTAAGGAAAAATCCTTCACAGAAATAGTGACTGGCACTGGAATGGGCTGCCCAGGGAGGTGCTGAAGTCCCTCTCTCTGGAAGTCTTTTGAAAGAGACTGGCTGCAGCATTTGGTGCCACCTTTTAGTTGATTAGAAGGTGTTGGATGATAAGGTTGGACTTGATGATCTCAAAGGTCTTTTCCAACCTGATTAATTCTGTGATTCTGTGAGCCTGTCCCCTTTCTGCAAGAGGCAGGCACACAAAGGTGTTGCATCTGCAGCACTCAGTGTTCCTCCCATAAATGGTTTCCATCAGAAATCTTTGCTGTGCCCAAATCATTCCCTCAAACTCAGGCTTTTCTTGATAAAAGGTTGCCTCTTTTAGTGAAGCTTCATGATTTATCCTCCTGCTCTGCTCCATCCCCATCTGGAATACTGTGTCCAGTTCTGGGATCCCAGGTTCATGAGGGAGAGAGATATACTAGGGAGCATCCAATGGAAGGCTAAGAGGGTGATTGAGGGACTGGACCATCTGTTGAGAGAGCTGGGGCTGTTTAGTCTGGAGAAGAACAGGCTGAAAGGGGATTTGAGGTGGGGGGGGGGTGTCAAGAAGGTGGTGCTGGTCTCTTTTCCAGTGGTCTCCTGTGAAAGGATGAGGGGCAATAGATACAAATTGCAATGCAGGAAGTTCCACCTCAGCATGAGGAAAAACTTTACTGTAAGGATGACAGAACACTTAAGCAGGCTGCCCAGAGAGACTGTGGAGTCTCTTTCTCTGGAGACTTTCAACACCTGCCTGGATGCATTCCTGTGTGACCTGCCCTAAGTGATCCTGCTTTGGCAGGGAGTTTGGACTGAATGATCTCTGGAGGTCTCTTCCAGCCCCTAACATTCTGTGATTCTATGATTCTCAAGTCCTCAGAGGAATATACTTCCAAAGCTGAAGACAGACAAACACCAGCCCTAGAGTAGGTGATCATCCCAGGCATGGGGAGTGCATGGAAATGCATAATCCTGCTTTACCAGCTTCTGATGGGACCTCCTTTGCCAGTTCCCTGCGGTGCAGATGGTTGCCATTCCCACTAATCCAGGGTGGCTTTTTCTTGTTCTCTGTTTCTTGGTGTTTCATAACATGTAGGAAAATATTTATTGGCGCAGGATGAGTGAAAAAACTCAAGAAGGATCAGGTCAATTCTCCACGAACAATTGATCACAGGGAATGTTAACATTCATATAAAAAAAGCTCAATTCGGGGGCCAAAAGGTCATTCTCTAACTGAAAGCTTTTAGTAAAAAACTATTCCCATGCTTTTCTCTGCCTCTGCTGGTGGTGCTCCTGCATAAGACCACCAGCATCTCCTCATCCAAAATGTCTTTCAGCCTTGTTCATCCTCAGCATTAGCAAGGATGGCACCTTTGAAGATTGGACCTTGCAGTCACTGATGGTGGGACTGTCGGCCCTGTCCTTCAAGGGACATCACCCTGTGGGTGAGGGTGATTGAAAGGTTGTTCCTTCTCATGTGTATGATCATGGAATCACAGAATGTCAGGGGCTGGAAGGGACCTTCAAAGATCATCCAGTCCAACCCCCCTGACAGAGCAGCATCACCTACACCAGATCACACAGGAATGCATCCAGGCAGCTCTGCCATGTCTCCAGAGAGGGAGATTCCACAGCTCCCCTGAGCAGCCTGTTCCAGTCTTCTGGCACCCTCACAGGCAAAAAATTCCACCTCCTCTTTAAATTAAACTTCCTATGGCTCAGCTTCCACCCAGTGCCCCTTGTGCTGGCATTGGGCATCACCCAGCAGAGCCTGGCTCCAGCCTTCTGGCACTCATCCTGCACATCTTTATAAACATTAATGAGGTCACCTCTCAGTCTCCTCTTCTCCAAGAAGCACAGCCCCAGCTCCCTCAGTCTCTCCTCATAAGAGAGATGTTCCATTCCCTTCACCATCTTTGTGGCTCTGTGCTGGACTCTGTCAAGCAGTTCTATGTCCCTCTTGAACTGGAGGGCCCAGACCTGGACACAGTACTCCAGATTCAGCCTCAGCAGGGCAGAGTAGAGGGGAAGAAGAACCTCTCTCAACCTTCTAACCACAGCCCTTCTAATCCACCCCAGAACCCCATTGCCTCTCTTGTCCACCAGAGCACATTGCTGGCACATGCTCAACCTTCCAGCCACTAGAACCCCCAGATCCTTTTCCCTTTCTCTGCCTTTAAACCCATCAGTCCCCAACCTATACTGCTCCCTGGGGTTTTTTCTTTCCCAGGTGCCAGACTCTACCCTTGCCCTTCCTGAATCTCATGAATTTTCACCCTCCCCAACCCTCCAGCCTGTCCAAGTCTCACTGAAAGGCAGCACAGCCTTCTGGTGTGGCAACCACTCCACTCAGCTTGGTGTCATCAGCAGACTTGCTGGCAGTGCACTCTGTGCCCTCATTTAATGAATGCATTGGACAGAACTGCTCCCAGTAAACTGCACAGATCTACCTTGCCTTGGCATGAGGGAGTGTGTGAGCACAGACCTTGTGGTGGTTTAGCAGTTACCTGTCCCCCCCGACCCCAACCTTTGATATAACCCAGGCTAGAACTCAGACCATCTGGAAGTTGGTAAATGAATCTTTATATTTACAGCAATGCTCAATATAGCAGCAAATCTTTACAGTGTGTAACAGATATTTAGAGATATATACAGTGAAAAGGTAATACAGAAACACCACAGCCCTCCCAGAGATCAAAATCCCTAAGAGGGGTTTTCTAGCCACCCCCTACCACCTTTCCCCCCTTCCCCAATCTTATCTCACCAGCTGTTGATGCAGCAGATAGGTGTAGGGAGATCGGCCAGGGGGGTTAGCAGTAGGAAAAGAAGTTAGTGGAATTATTGAGTCCTGACTGCTCCAGGACTCTCTGGGCTGTGGCTGCTTCTTGCACGGTTCCTTTGTCCCTGCTTTTTGTAGCTAATTCTCAATAATTCTACTAACTTCTTTTCCTACATCTAATCCCCCCTGGCCGATCTCCCTACACCTATCTGCTGCATCAACAGGTGGTGAGATAAGATTGGGGAATGGGGGAAAGGTGGTAGGGGTGGTTAGAAGAACCCCTCTAAGGGATTTTGATCTCTGGGAGGGCTGTGGTGTTTCTGTATTGCCTTTTCACTGGCTTCGGGGAGACCTTATAGCAGCCTTCCAGTATCTGAGGGGGGCCTACAGGAGGGCTGGGGAGGGACTGTTCACAAGGTCTTGTAATGATAGGACGAGGGGGAATGGGTTCAAATTGGCGGAAGGGAGATTTGAACAGGATGTTAGGAAGAAATTCTTCAGAGTGAGGGTGGTGAGGCACTGGAACAGGTTGCCCAGGGAGGTTGTGGCTGCTCCCTCCCTGGATGTGTTCAAGGCCAGGCTCGATGAGGTCTTGAGCGCCCTGATCTAGTGGGAGGTGTCCCTGCCTGTGGCAGAGGGTTGGAACTGGCTGATCTTTGAGGTCTCTTCCAACCTAGACCATTCTATGATTCTATGATTCTATATCTGCAAATACCTGTTATACATTGTAAATATTTGCTTGTATATTGAGCATTGCTGTAAACATAAAGCTTCATTTACCAACTTCCAGCTGGCTGAGTCTTAGCCTGGGTTACTTCCAAGGCTGAGGGGGGCAGGTAACTGCTAAACCTCCACACCAACCCATTCTATGATTCTTTAATACAGTTCCTGCTTCTGTCCCACCTTTGCTCTCAGCTTTCTGTGTGACCCTGCACTACCCTTCTCAGCTTCTCTTTCCTCCACCAGAGTGGGACAGCAACGACTGCCAGCCCCACCGGTGGAGTTTCTGGGTTCAGCCTTGGTCCCACTGTCCCAGCAGAGCTTTAGGAGGTGGTTTGGGTCATTAAAGATCTGACGGAGCTGTTTTCTGTGGTTCGCCTTGGCGAGAGCAGGCAGGGCACCACCCCAGGCGTCCTGGCAAAGCTTCCAGCTTGCTTCCTGCCGTGGTGGTGAAAGGGGAGATGTCAGCCCTGCTAAGCCAGACAGAGGAGACTTCTGGGAAAGGACTTCTTTGCTGCAAAATGAGTTTTGCTGAGTTTACAAGGTGTCGAAGGCCATTAACCCTGCCTTGCTTTGGTACCACGAGATTGTAAACAAGCTTTCAATATGCCTTTCTGCAGAGCCATTTATCAGCATCCATCTTTCTCCCTCTGGCTTTTTTCCACTTTGTTGTTTTTTTTTTTTT
>VWZI01006781.1:65770-95833 GCA_013396835.1 Psilopogon haemacephalus
TGGAGCACCTCTGCTATGAGGACAGGCTGAGAGAGTTGGGGCTTTTCAGCCTGGAGAAGAGAAGGCTTCCAGGAGACCTTATAGCAGCCTACCAGTATCTGAAGGGGGCCTACAGGAAGGCTGGGGAGGGACTGTTCACAAGGTCTTGTTACAACAGGATGAGGGAGAATGGGTTTAAACTGGCAGAGGGGAGATTTAAACAGGATGTTAGGAGGAAATTGTTTGCAGTGAGGGTGGTGAGACACTGGCACAGGTTGCCGAGGGAGGTTGTGGCTGCTCCCTCCCTAGAGGGGTTCAAGGCCAGGCTGGGTGAGGGCGTGAGCGACCTGTTCTAGTGGGAGGTGTCCCTGCCTATGGCACAGGGGGGGTGGAACTGGATGATCTTTGAGGTCTCTTCCAACCTAGACCATTCTATGATTCTATGATTCTGTGCTCCTGTGATATCCCTGTGTGATCTGCCATCACACCAGGGTTTTTTTTTTCCACTGCAAGGCATTTGCAAGACCTCCACACCTCTCTTTTTTTTGTCTGCTCTGTCAATCTGCTTATCTTTCCACTTTACTTAATTAGCAACACTGCTTTTGATGATGCCTGTCTTCTGAGAGTGTATGCAGCAGGTCAGTCTCCATGTAGCTCAGGCAGGGAAAACAAAGAGGGGGAAAAACAAAGAGGAGGAAAAACAAAAAGAAGGAAAACAAAGAGGGGGAAAAACAAAGGGGGAAAACAAAGAGGAGGAAAAGCTGACTCTATGATTAAGGGAATGGAACTATGATTAAGGCAATGGAACATCTCTCTTATGAGGAGAGACTGAGGGAGCTGAGGCTTTTCAGCTTGGAGAAGAGGAGACTGAGAGGTGACCCCATCAATGTTGATAAAGATGTGAGTGCCCAGAGGCTGCAACCAGGCTCTGCTGGCTGGTGCTCAATGTCAGGACAAGGAGCAATGGATGGAAGGTGAGGCTTAGAAAGTTCCATGGAAACACAAGAAGGATTTTTTTCCCCTGTGAGGGTGCCAGAAGACTGGAACAGGCTGCCCAGGGGGATTGTGGAGTCTCCCTCTCTGGAGATATTGAAGATGTGCCTGGATGTGTTCCTATGTGATCTGGCCTAGGTGATGCTGCTCTGGCAGGGAGTTTGGCCTGGACGAGCTTTGGAAGTCCCTTCCAGCCCCTGACATTCTGTGATTCTGTGATCTCCCTGTGATGGATTTACTAACTCATCCCTGGGATATTCCAGAGAGAACAGACATGCAGCCCATGCTGGTTCTATTATAACAGGAGGAATTAGGTGGAGGGGAAAAAGAAAAAGAAAAAAAAGAGAGAACTTCTCTAGATAATCAAGACCAGCTGCCATTTGTGGGGTACACCTCCATCCTCCAGGCAAGCCACAGCTGTGATTCATGCCACGTCCTGTCCTGAACATCTGAACAATATGACTTGTTCTGCTTTACTGCTCACCATATTTCTTCCTTGCTCCTGAGTTTCCGGATGCACACCAAAGCAGGCAGCCAGGGAAGATGTAACTCATCCACAAGGAGCAAGATGGAGCAGGGCATAGGGGGGATGTGTGGAAGTTTCCAGTGAGTCTCTGGATGGGAGACAGGGATCTTCTTTTTTTTTTTTTTTTTTCCTGCATCAGCTTCATGTCAGGGTAATTGGAAGCAACAAGGCAGAGCTGGAAAATGTTGTCATGGATCTTAAGCCTTTGTGGGAGTCACTGCTGGTAATATATGGAGTGATTACAAGAAGCTGTGACAACTCCAGTGCACCACTGACAGGCTAAGTCTCTTCCACCTAAGCCAGTGAGGCAGGAAAAGGAGCTGAGAAGTTTCCTGCAGTCACATGAAAAAAAGAAGTCCCAGCGTTGTTTAAGAGAAGAAGAGGTCAGAGTGGGTAATGGATTCATGGTAATTTCTAGCTGGAGAGGCCAAAACTAATTCCTGAGACTTAGGATGAGCTTGCTGAGGTAGCAGCAGATGGAGCCGTTCAGGAGGTCTTTCCTAGTTCTGTGTGCTTCAGATGGTCCCCAAACAAGCACAAGGGAAATGGTTACACCACAGGATAGCCCTGCCTCTGCAAGGGCACAGCAGAAGCTCCTAGTGAAGCACAGCACAGCCATGGCTTCTGCCAAGAGCTGGTGAGCATGCAGCCTGCCCCTCCACACCTATGCTCTCAGCCTGCCTCCCCATCCCCTGCAATATCCCACAGATGAACTATCAAACCCTGCAACAGGCTGCCCAGGGCACTGGTGGAGTCCCCATATCACAGAATCACAGACTGTTAGAGGTTGGAAGGCACCTCCCATTCCAACCCCTCTGCCAAAGCAGGATCCCCTAGGGTAGTTCACACAGGAATGCATCCAGGTGGGGTTTGAAAGTCTCCAGAGAAGGAGACTCCACAACCTCTCTGGGCAGCCTGCTTCAGGCCTCTGCCACCCTCACACCAAAGAAGTTTCTCCTCCTGGTGAGCTGAAACCTTCTCTCTTCCAGTTTGTATCCATTGCTCCTTGGCTTCTTGCTGTGTAGCCCCTAAAAGAGCTTGGCCCCCTCCACTTGACACCCACCCCTCAGCTAGGCAGAGACATTGCTCACATCTCCTCTCAGCCTTCTCTGCTCCAGACTGAACAGCTCCAGGGCTCTCAGGCTCTCTGCACAGGAGAGATGCTCAAGTCCCCCACTCACCCTGGTGGCTCTCTGCTGGACTTTCTCCAGCAGGTCCCTGTCTCTCCTGAACTGGGGAGCCCCAAACTGGGCACAGTATTGCAGCTGTGGTTTCAGTGGGGCAGAGTAGCAGTAGAGAAGAACCTTCCTAGCCCTGCTGGACACAGTTTCCTTGCTGCCCCCTAAAATGCCATTGGCTCTCTCTCGGCCACAAGGGCACATTGCTTACCCATCCCTGGAAGGATTTAAAAGCCACGGAGATGTGGTGCTGAGGGACATGGTTTAGTGGTGACCTGGCAGTGCTGGGTTAGCATTTAGACTTGATGATCTTAAAGGTTTCTTGCAACCAAACGGATTCTATGAATCTATGACCGACACTAAGCTGCCAGGTGTTGGTTGGGTTTTCCTCTCCTTTGGAAGTTTTCCTCTTTGAAAGGAAAGTCTCCTTTCCTTCTTGAAGGCTGAATCTCTGCTGATGTGTGCTTTTTCTCCTTCTGGCACCAGCCAGCAGCCCAGACTCTGCTGCAGCCTTCTCCACAAAGAGAAATTGTATAAAGCCCCAGCTTTCACTTTTCTGGACAAGGTTATAGAATCATAGAATCAGTCAGGGTTGGAAGGGACCTCAAGGATCATCCACCTCCATCCTCCCTGCCATGGGCAGGGACACCTCACACTAATCTAGTGTCTAGAGCCCCATCCAGCCTGGCCTTAAACACCTGGAGGTGTTCAAGTCCAGGTTGGATGAGGCCTTGAGTGACCTGTTCTAGTTGGGGGTTGCAACTGGATGATCTTTGAGGTCCCTTCCAATCTAAACCATTCTATGATTCTATGAAATCACAGACATAATGCTCTTGATGCTCCGATTAAATTATGTTAACTTATCCTTTGTTGCTGAAAGGGGCTACAAGAGGTCTGGGGAGGGACTATTGACAAGGTCTTGTTATGACAGGACAAGGAGGAATGGGTTTAATGTGGCAGAGGGAAGATTGAAAGTGGATGTTAGGAGGAAGTTGTTTGCAGTGAGGGTGGTGAGACACTGGCACAGGGTGCCCAGGGAGGTTGTGGCTGCTCCCTTCCTGGATGTGTTCAAAGCCAGGCTGGATGAGGTCTTGAGGGTCCTGATGTAGTGGGAGTTGTCCCTGCCTATGGCACAGGGGGGGTGGAACTGGATGAGCTTTGATGTCCCTTCCAACCTAAACCATTCTATGATTCTATGATTCTTAGACCTCCAGGGATAAGGCTTCCACCACTTTCCTGGGCAACCTGTTCCAGGATCTCACCACCCTCATACTGAAGAACTTCTTCCTAACATCCAGTCTGAATCTCCCCATTTCTAGCTTTGTTCCATTCTCCTCAGTCCTGTCACTACCTGACATCCTAAAAAGTCCCTCCCCAGCTTTCTTGCAGCCCCCTTAAGATAACGAAAGGTCACAATAAGGTCACCTTGGAGCCTTCTCCTCTCTGTACTGAACAACCCCAACTCTCTCAGTCTCTCCTCATAAATGGACCTATGAAATATGTTGGGGTTTTATCTGCTGAGGAAATCCCATTTGCAGACTTAGAACCTGTGAAACCAGCTCAGAAAGTCACCACTTTCCACTCAGTTACTGCCTAAGGACAGCCATAGAGGAGCAGTGCCTGGCATCCTCTTGTCTTCCACCCAACATGAATGAGAGGTCCAAAGGCAGAAGTTTTGTGTTTGTGTTACTGGTCTCAGTGAAATGTTTTTACTCTGATTTTTCTCTCTTTGCTCTCACTTCACCTTCAAGCCTCATTTAGTGGTTAAGACTTGAGCACGTTAAGAGTTTAGAACCCAAACATTCTACTCCACTCTTGTGAAACCCTACCTAGAGATCTGTGTTCAGCTCTGGGGCTTCCATCATAAAGACTGTTGCAGTAAGTCTACAGGAGACCATAGAATCATAGAATGATTTAGGTTGGAAGGGAACTCAAAGATCATCTAGTTCCAACCCCCCTGTGTCATAGGCAGGGAGACCTCTCACTAGAGCAGGTCACTCAATGCTGCATCCAACCTGGCCTTGAACACCTCCAGGGAGGGAGCAGCCACAGCCTCCCTGGGCAACATGTGCCAGTGTCTCACCACCCTCACTGCAAACAACTTTCTCCTAACATCCCATTTAAACCTTCCCTCTTCCAGTTTAAACCCATTCCTCCTCATCCTGTCATTACAAGACCTTGTCAATAGTCCCTCCCCAGCCCTCCTGTAGACCTCCTTTGGATACTGGAAGGCTACTCTAAGGTCTCCTGGAAGCCTTCACTTCTCCAGGCTGAAAAGCTCCAACTCTCTCAGCCTGTCCTCATAGCAGAGGTGCTGCAGCCCTCTGATCATCACCATGAGGATGATCAGGGAGCTGAAACACCTCTACTGTGAGGACAGGCTGAGGGAGTTGGGATTGTTCAGCCTGGAGAAGTGAAGGCTCCAGGTAAACATTTTTGGAGCCCTTCAGTAGTTAAAGGGGGATACAGAGAAGATGAGGAGGGACTCTCAGCCAGGAAGGGTAACGTTAGGATAAGGAGCAATGGTTTCAAACTGGAAGAGTGAAGATTTAGATGAGATATCAGGAAGAAATTCCTCACTGTGAAGGTGGCAAGAAGCTACCACAAGTTGCCCAGGACAGTTATGAATGTTGCCTCCCTGGAAGTTTTCAAGGCTAGGTTGGTCTGAGCACCCTGGTCTAGTGGAAAGTGTCCCTGCCCACAGCAGAGCAGTTGGACTAGATAAACTTTAAAGTCCCTTCCAACCCAAACCAGGATGTGGTTCTATGATTTCATGTGGTGCACACTCGTTGCTGTGTAAGGACAGCTGCTGCAGAGGGTGAGCCCTACACACCACCAATTTGCTACAAACTCTGGGGCTTGGAAGCTGCATCGTGTCCTCCAAAGTCATCCCTACTGCATCTTGCATGAGTGCTTTGAGCAGGAGCGGAATTAAAACGAGCCCATTCCAGGGGGGGGATGAAAAGCAGGATCTCTCAGGCAGAGTGCTGCATGCTCTGACTGCTCTGTAATCCCATCCAGGAAAGCTGACACCACTCCTCACCTCACCCTTTGATCACTTCTGGAGAGGCAGTGGATCTGGAGCCTCCATTCATGACCTGCCACCGGGTCCCTGCAGGGTGGATGGGTGATGATGAATTGGTCTGAGGTAAGATGTCCTACTGCAACACACATGTGTTACACATCTTCCCTCCTCTGCTTTCCCTCCTTGACAAATGCTGCAGAAACTGAGTTTCTTCTTCTTCTTCTTCTTCTTTTTTTTTATTTTTTTTTATTTTTGGCTTGGACCCAGTTAAAAAGCTTCAACCCTTTAGTGGGAGGATGTGATGGTTCCGGTGTGCTGGGCTGGTGCTCAGCAGAATCAGTCTCCAGATGGATGCACAGCAGGTTAGTCGTGCTTAGGAATCACAGAAACACAAAGTTCTCTGGGTTGGAAGGCACCACAAAGATCACCCAGTTCCACCCCCACCCCTGCTACGGACAGGGACACCTCACACCAGACCAGGTTGCTCAGGGCCTCATTCAGCCTGAACTTCCAGGAATGAGGCTTCCACCACCTCCTTCCACCACAACCTGTTTGCTTCTCCTGACTCCTTGCTTCTCTTAACTCTTGGCCAGAGCAAGAAAAAAAAATATTTCTTCCTGGCTGCTGCTGTACACCTCCAGTGGTGGGTGGGAAAAGGAGTATCTGTAGCTTTGCTCATTTACCTCTCCTCTGTGGTATCCAAATACTCTGACCTCAAGGGATTCATCTCATGGCTGGAGGTAGAAATGCAAGGAGAAGTCCATACCAAGGAGCTCTGTGTAAAGATGCTTCTGTTTAACCAGAGTGACATAATTCTTGCTGCAGTGAAGCTTGTAAGTTATAGGCAAGTTCAAGATGTGATTGTGCTAAGCTTTAGATGTGTAGGCTGAGATCTACCAAGCCTGTTACCTAGACAGGTATGGGTGGGGAAAGGAAATGTTACAGTGGGAAGACAAAATTCGGTGAAAATAGATTTATTGGACAAAATCTTCAACATTTGAGGAGTCTAAGTCTGCAGATTTGTGTGGTCTAGGTCTCCAGTCCTAGTGGACTGCTCTGGGTCTCCAAATCTGAGCAGTCTAAGTCTCCAGTCCTAGTGGTCTGGTCTGGGTCTGCAGATTTGAGCCATCTAAGTCTCCAGTCCTAGTGGTCTGCTCTAGGTCTCCATAATTGAGTAGTCAAGCTCTCCAGTCCTACTGGTCTGGGTCTCCAGAACTGAGCAGATTAAGTCTCCAGTCCTAGTGGTATGGTCTGGGTCTGCAGATTTGAGCCATCTAAGTCTCCAGTCTTAGTGGTCTGGTCTGGGTCTGCAGATTTGAGCCATCTAAGTCTCCAGTCCTAGTGGTCTGCTCTAGGTCTCCATAATTGAGTAGTCAAGCTCTCCAGTCCTACTGGTCTGAGTATCCAGAATTGAGCAGATTAAGTCTCCAGTCCTAGTAGTCTGGTCTGGGTCTGCAGATTTGAGTAGTCTAAGCCTCCAGTCCTAGTGGCCTGCTCTAGGTCTCCAGAATGGAGTAGTCTAAGTCTCCAGTCCTAGTGGTCTGGTCTGGGTCTGCAGATTTGAGCCATCTAAGTCTCCAGTCCTAGTGGTCTGCTCTAGGTCTCCATAATTGAGTAGTCAAGCTCTCCAGTCCTACTGGTCTGGGTATCCAGAATTGAGCAGATTAAGTCTCCAGTCCTAGTGGTCTGGTCTGGGTCTGCAGATTTGAGCCATCTAAGTCTCCAGTCCTAGTGGTCTGCTCTAGGTCTCCAGAATGGAGTAGTCTAAGTCTCCAGTCCTAGTGGTCTGGTCTGGGTCTGCAAATTTGAGCAGTCTAAGCCTCCAGTCCTAGTGGCCTGCTCTAGGTCTCCATCAGCCCAGTGCTTGCTTCTGGTACTCATCATCCTAAAATTATTTCTTTGCCTTGTTTGTGTTACGGCAGCCTGATGAATTCTCGCACTGCGGTGCCTGGGAAAATGAGCAAGAGAGATGGGAAAGAGGTAGAGGAGCTAAAGGAAATGTTCCCTGGCGGATGTGGAGAAGTGGCTTGTGTCTGAGTCTGAAAGTGTGGGGAAGTGCTATGGCCATGGAAGGCAGTACAGAGCTAGGAGGTGCAGAAGAAATAGAATCATGGAATCCTAGAATCAGTCAGGGTTGAAAGGGACCACAAAGATCATCTAGTTCCAACCTCCCTGTCATGCCCAGGGACACCCTACCCTAGATCAGGCTGCCCACAGCCTCAGCCAGCCTGGCTGCAAACACCTCCAGGAATGGGGCCTCAACCACCTCCCTGGGCAACCCATTCCAGGCTTTCACCACTCTCATGCTCAACAACTTCCTCCTCACATCCAATCTGAATTTCCCCACCTCCAGCTTTGCTCTGTTCCCCCTAGTCTTGTCACTACCTGATAGCCTCAAAAGTCCCTCCCCAGCCTTTTTGTAGCCCCCTTCAGATCCTAGAAGGCCACAATAATCATAGAATCATAGAATGGTTTAGGTTGGAAGGGACCTCAAAGCTCAGCCAGTTCCAATCCCCTAGTGCCATAGGCAGGGACACCTCACACTAGATCAGGTCACTCAAGGCCTCATCCAACCTGGCCTTGAACACCTCCAGGCAGGGAGCAGCCACAACCTCCCTGGACAACCTGTGCCAGTGTCTCAGTACCCTCACTGCAAACCACTTCCTCCTAACATCCTGTTTAAATCTCCCCTCTGCCAGTTTAAACCCATGAGGTCACCTGGGATCCTCCTCTTCTCCAGACTTAACAGCCCCAACTCTTTCAGTCTGTGCTCACAGCAGAGGTGCTGCAGCCCTCTGAGCATCCTCGTGGCCCTTCTCTGGACACTCTCCAGCATGTCCACATCCCTCTTGTAATAGGGGCTCCAGCACTGGACTCAGTATTGAACAAGAGAGTTAAAGAGCAGCGAGGTGTTGGGCAGCCCTTTCATGGCCTGAAGGCTGTCGTCTCTCATGGAGGAGCAGCAGCAGCAGACCCCACACAGGCACTTCTCTGGCAGGCAGATGTTTCTCTCACATGTTTGGCAACCACTGAGTGCCCAGATTTTGATGGGGAGGGAGATGAGTGGAGAGAAAGAGGCTGAGAGAGAGAGACAGAGACGCAGCCAAAGCCTGGTGAGGCTTCAGCATTCGCATGCACTTTGGAGACATGAGCACCACCTCAGAGCAGATGTCTATAACACAGCTGGCATGCACATCCACACACCAACACATACACACACACCACACACAAACACATCCCACGGCAGATGTCTTCAGAGGAGCTGCCCTGAGCTGATGGGAACACAACTGATGCTAGGCAGTTCTTCTCTTCCGTGCATCTTCCACTAACTTCAATGTCACTTTGTAAAACCTCCTCAGAGGAAAGGGTCTCACTTCATTTCTGGATGGGTTGGATCAATGGGCTGAGGCTAATGGGATAAGGTTCAACAAGGCCAAGTGCCAGATCATGGACTTGGATCACAACAACCCAGACAGCAACCGTGTCCTGGGCTGCAGCAAGAGCAGCTGTGGGCATCAGGGCAAGGGAGGGGATTCTGCCCCTTTATTCTGCTCTTGTCAGACCCCACCTGCAGTACTGTGTGCAGTTCTGGAGCCCTCAGCACAGGAAGGACATGGAACTGCTGGAGAGAGTCCAGAGGAGGGCCACAAAGATGATCAGAGGGCTGGAGCAGCTCTGCTATGAGGACAGGCTGAGAGAGTTGGGGCTTTTCAGCCTGGAGAAGAGAAGGCTTCCAGGAGACCTTAGAGTAGCTATCCAGTATCTGAAGGGAGCCTACAGGAGGGCTGGAGAGGGACTATTAATGAGAGGGACTATTAATGACTAGACTGGAGAGTCTAGTAATGACAGGATGAGGGGGAATGGGTTTAAAGTGTCAGAGAAGAGATTGAAATGGGATGTTAGGAAGAAGTTCTTTACACTGAGGGTGACGAGACACTGGCACAGGTTGCCCAGGGAGGTTGTGGCTGCTCCCTCTGTGGATGTGTTCAAGGCCAGGTTGAATGAGGCCTTGAGAGACCTGATCTAGTGGGAGGTGTCCCTGCCTATGGCACAGGGGGGTTGGAACTGGATGATGTTTGAGATCTCTTCCAACCTAAACCATTTTATGATTCTATGAAAAAACCCCATGCAAAGCTGAAGAATCAGAATCAGAATCAAAATCAATCAGGTTGGAAAAGACCTTCAAGATCATTGAGTCCAACCCATCACCTAACACGTAATTAACTAAAATATGGCACTAATTGCCTCATCCAGCCTCCTTTTAAACACCTTCAGGGATGGGCACTCCACCGCTTCCCTGGGCAGCCCATTCCAATGCCAATCACTCTTGCCATGGCCAGCAGTAAGACAGCAGAACTGTTCTGTCTACAGTTACCTGAAGGAACATTGTGGAGAGGGTGGTGCTGGTCTCTTCTCAGATAATTGGAGACAGAGCTAGGTAGAATCATAGAATCATAGAATTGTTTAGGTTGGAAGAGACCTCAANCGGAGGGAATGGCCTCAAACTGAGACTGGGGAGGTTTATATTAGACATTAGGAGGTTTTCATGGAGAGAGTGGTCAGAGACCAGAATGAGCTGCCCAAGGAGGTGGTGGAGTCCCCAACCCTGGATGTGTTTAAGGGTCATTTGGATGTGGTGCTTGGGGCTGTGGTTTAAGGTGAATCTTGCAGAGCAGGATTATAAGTTGGACTTGGTGCTCCTGAGGGGCTTTTCCAACCTGGATGTTCCTGTGAGTCTGTGATTGTGTGAACTTACTTGACCCATCCCATAAGTGAGCATAAAGCCCACAGGAATCCATGGGAGCTCCTCAGGCAGCTGAGCCTGGTCAACAGCCTGGACAGCAAATGTGCAGCAAGAGGGGATTATCCAGAGCTCCTCTCAGCAGTCTTTGACTATATAAAAAGGGTTGTAAAGAGGAAGGGAATGTCCTCAGGGAGCAAGGCATGAGGTCATGGTCTTAAAGGGAGCCCTGGGAGAGCTCTGCTAAACCTGAGAGGCAAGTTGCTAACAGCAAAGCCAGTTAAGCACTGGGGTGGACTGCCCAGGGAGGCTGTGCTCCTTGAACCAGCTGAAGTCTTTAAAAGCAGATTAGACAAACATCTGTCAGGAGTGGCTTAGGAGCAACTGATCCTGCCTTGAGGCAAACAAAAGGCCTTGATGACCTCTCCTCCTCCTTCCAGACCTTGCTGTTTTTGTGCTCCTGTGACTTGGCTTTCCTGTTAATCTGGGCAGTATTTCATGCTCGTTTCTCCTTGGGACTGAAGAGATGAGTGTCCTACAGCACAGGTGGGCAGCCAAGGGATCTGCTGAGAACCTTCTGCAGAAGTTTCTTCATCACCAATATGCTCTTTGTAACGTTCTCCAAAAGGAGCATCTCTCTTTGGAAGAAAGGCTGAGAGCCCTGGGGTTGTTCAGCCCAGAAAGCCAATAAGAGCCTGGGCTGCATCAGGAGAAGTGTGGCCAGCAGGTAGAGGGAAGTGATTCTCTCCCTCTACTCCGCCCTGCTGAGACCCCACCTGGAGTACTGCATCCAGGTCTGGAGCTCCTGGGACAAGAGAATGTGGAAATGCTGGAGAGTGTCCAGAGAAGGGCCACAAGGATGCTCAGAGGGCTGCAGCACCTCTGCTATGAGAATAGACTGGAAGAGTTGGGGCTGTTCAGTTTGGAGAAGAGGAGGCTCCCAGGTGACCTTATTGTGGCCTTCCAGTATCTGAAGAGGCCTACAGAAAAGCTGGGGAGGGACTTTTGAGGCTATCAGGTAGTGGCAGGACTAGGGGGAATGGAGCAAAGCTGGAGGTGGGGAGATTCAGACTGGAGGTGAGGAGGAAGTTGTTGAGCATGAGAGTGGTGAGAGGCTGGAATGGGTTGCCCCTGCAGGGAGGTGTTTGGGGCCAGATCCCTGGAGGTGTTTATGGCCAGGCTGGCAGAGGCTGTGGGCAGCCTGCTCTAGGGTAGGGTGTCCCTGGGCATGGCAGGGTGGGTAGGAACTAGATGATCTTTGTGGTCCCTTCCAACCCTGAAACCTTGACTGATTCTATGATTCTATGATCTTTCAAGATCCCTTCCAGCCCATGACATTCTATGATTCTATGATTTTTGTACATACAATTTCTGCCTGATAGATAACTTCCCCACCCCCCTTTTTTTCCTTCTTTTTAATTGAGTTGGGCCAATATGAAAGAACAAAGGAGCAGATCCCTGGGTGATGTGTCTGGGTGAGTCTGACAAGGCAGCTCCCATTTCCTATGTTTACTGTTGCTTTTGATGTTACCTAATGAACGTGGACCCTCCAAAGGATTCTCTTCAGGGGCTTTCAATCTGGAAACCATTTGACAATTAAGGCAGAAGACACAACAGGGGTGTGCTTTATGGTGCCTCCTTAATGCATGCCTTGCTGGGAGGGAAGGGGAGGTGCTGCTGCAGTGTGGCCTTTGCCTTCACCCACCCATGCTGAGCCTGATACAACTCACTCCAGAGCTCTTCATTGCTATGATATCATCAAAAAGAAACAAAAAAGGGGAGGGGGGAGAAAGGGGGCAACAGTTTATTGTTCTAAGGGAAAGCCAAGCCAAGATTAGAAGGCAAAACCAAATCACAACAAATAACCTTTCCCTCTGATCGCTCCGCTAAAGTGTGATTTCAGCCCTGCCACGTTGAGGTAGCCACCATGAATCATCTTCAAGGGAGCAGCAGGGATGTCTCTGCTTGCACTGCAGGCAAAATGTGTCCAAAAGTCATAGAATCATAGAAGGGTTTGAGTCAGGAAGGGCTTCCAAAGCCTGCTTAAGCCGACCCCCACCCTGCAGTCTGCAGTTTTAGCATAGAATAGAATAGAATAGAATAGAATAGAATAGAATAGAATAGAATAGAATAGAATAGAATAGAATAGAATAGAATAGAATAGAATAGAATAGAATAGAATAGAATAGAATAGAATCAGCCAGGATGGAAGAGACCTCTGAGATCATCTAGTCCAACCTATCACAGAAAAGAGAAGACTAGAGTAGACTAGACGAGACTAGACTAGACTAGACTAGACTAGACTAGATTAGACTAGACTAGACTAGACTAGACTAGACTAGACTAGACTAGACTAGACTAGACTAGACTAGAATAGAATAGAATAGAATAGAATAGAATAGAATAGAATAGAATAGAATAGAATAGAATAGAATCAGCCAGGATGGAAGAGACCTCTGAGATCATCTAGTCCAACCTATCACAGAAAAGAGAAGACTAGAGTAGACTAGACGAGACTAGACTAGACTAGACTAGACTAGACTAGATTAGACTAGACTAGACTAGACTAGACTAGACTAGACTAGACTAGACTAGACTAGACTAGACTAGAATAGAATAGAATAGAATAGAATAGAATAGAATAGAATAGAATAGAATAGAATAGAATAGAATCAGCCAGGTTGGAAGACACCTCCAAGATCATCCAGTCCAACCTATCATCCAGACCTACCCAATGGCACTACGTGCTCCATCCAGGCTTTTCTTGAACACCTCCAGGGATGGTGACTGCACCACCTCCCCGGGCAGACCATTCCAATACCAATCACTCTCTCTGTCAAGAACTTCCTCCTACAATCCAGCCTATACCTCCCCTGGCACAACTTGAGGCTGTGTCCCCTTGTTCTGTTGCTGGTTGCCTAGGAGAAGAGCCCAACCCCACCTGGCTACAACCTCCCTTTAGGTAGTTGTAGACAGCAATGTGCCTCGTCCTCTCCAGGCTGCACACCCCCAGCTCCCTCAGCCTCTCCTCACAGGGCTGTCCTCCAGGCCCCTTCCCAGCCTTGCTGCCCTTGTCTGGACACCTTCCAGTACCTCAACATCTCTCTTGAATTGAAGGGACCAAAACTGGACATAGGACTCAAGCTGTGGCCTGACCAGTGCCGAGTACATGGGAATTATAACCTCTCTTGTCCTGCTGGCCACACTATTCCTGATACAGGTCAGGATGACATTGGCCACCTTAACCACCTGGGCACACTGCTGGCTCATGTTCAGCCTAGTATCTCCCAGCACCCCCATGTCCCTCTCTGCCTGGCTGCTCCCCAGCCACTCTGTCCCCAGCTTGTAATCACTGCCTGGGGTTGTTGTGGCCAAAGTGCAGAACCCTACACTTAGCCTTGTTCAATCTCATCCCATTGGCCTCTGCCCACCTAAAAGAGGGATCAGGGATTGGAACAGGCTGCCCAGGGAGGTGGTGGAGTCACCATCCCTGCAAGTGTTAAAAAAGCCTTGTAGATTTGGCACTTTGGGGCATTGTTTAGTGGAAATGATGGTGCTGAGTTGATCATAGAATCGTAGAATGGTTTAGGTTGGAAGGGACCTCAATGATCATCTAGTTCCAACCTCATGCCATAGGCAGGGACACCTCCCACTAGAACCAAGTCGCTCCAGGAATTGATGATCTCAGGAGTCTTTTCCAGCCTTCATGATTCCATGACTGTGTTTCTGAGAGTTGTCTTACTGTTGAGGACCTGTGTGTGAGGTGAGCAGTTCCAGTACTTGCCAGGTTACTATACTACTCTCTTTTTAGAGTCACAGAATTGCCACCCCAAGGACCATCCAGATCCAATACTCTTGCCATGGGCAGGGACACCTCATACTAGAGAAGGTTGCTTTAGAGCAAGGTTGCTCAGAGCCATATCCAGCCTGGCCTTAAAAGCTTCTAGGGATGAGGCTTCCACCACCTCTCTATTCTAGGGTCTCACCACCCTCCTGGTGAAGAACTTCTTCCTATCATCCAATCTGAATCTTCCCACTTCTAGCTTTGCTCCATTGCCTCCAGTCCTATCACTACCTGACATCCTAAAATGTCCCTCAGCAGCCTTTTTGTAGCCCACTTCAGCTACTGGAAGGCCACAAAAAATGTCTCCTTGCAGCCTTCTCCTCCCCAGACTGAGTAGCCCCATCTCTCTCAGCCATAGGAGAGGTGCTCCAGCCAACTCTCCAGGTGAAATCCAAGACACAAATACACTCTGGAATCATTTCATAATGTGAAGGGAATACACTCTGGAATCACCTCATGATGTGGAGAATGAAGTGTCTCCATAAGAAAGCTGTCAACCAGGTCAAGCTCTGGCTGCTAAATTCAGAGATGTGAGGACTTGACTCTTCAGAGCTCTTCTGCTGGCATCACTTTCAGTCCCTGTGTTCCTCCAGGCCATTCTTTCCATTAAAAGCAGAAACAAAACACAGTGGGAAGGGAGACAGGAGCTCTTCCAAACCAGGCCACTCTGCTTTATGGCTCCTGAGGTACATGGCTGCAGACTGTTACTCATCTCAGAGCTGAGGACATGAATGAGCTTTCTGTTTGGAAAGCTTTCAGAGACGTGCTGAAGCTGGTTCTTATACAGCCAGCAAAGGGAACCATCAGGGGCAGAGCATGCCTGAAAGGAGAAATTGAAAACAGCCCGGGGATGAAAATGTGTATACATGTGGCATGACATTTATTTATTATCCTGGGCTGCACAGCTCTTGCCCAAGCAGAGTTGAAAGCTCAGTGAGGACTGTGGATTTTTCTAAGCTCTACCAGGATTTAGACCCTCCAGCAAATGTATAAACAAGGAACATTTTCAAAGTCTTCTCCCACTAATGGTTTTTCGTAACTGTTTTAGGGACCTGCTGTTCCATCTGACTGACAGCAGTGGAAAGGAAAGAAAGGGAGAGGAGGGGAAGGAAAAGAAAAGAAAAAAAAAAAAAAAGAAAAAAAAGGAGGTCCCAAATGTGGTCTTTCTGCTGCCTGATTTGCCTAACAGCTGGACACAATGCAAAGCCCATTTTCAGCTCCTGCCACAGCTGGTTTGACATCTGTGTGAGGGAGGAGGAGGAATGGCGGTTGATTGGGCTTGGGAGATTAAAGGCTTTTGCTTCCCATGGCTCTGAGAAGGAGAGTGATGGACCAGCTCTTGCTCCAGCAAGCAAACCCATTGCACTGCTCCTGTTGGCACCAGCAAAATCCTTGGTAGCAAACTGGGAAGAGCACACTTGAGAGAGGGGAAGGTTGTCCCGGTTTGAGCTAGAGCAGAACCCATTCTGCTCAGGGATTTGGCTTCTCAGCTCAGGCTCTGCTCAGTGAGAGAACTTGCTGAAGCTGAGGGCAGGTTTGCACAACCAGGGGCTGCCTCTAGAACACTGACAGGGAGAGTTGCTGCCAAGGGCTGGGTTGCAGAAGGGCTCCTGCTAAGACTTCCTCCCATGCAGACCAAGAGCACTGCCCAGTGTGACTGTGTCACACTGGGCACGGGAGGTGATGAGCAGAGTAGACAGGACAGGTGGCCCTGAACTGGACAAGGGAGTCCATCCATGGGTGTCATGTTCAGTATAAAGCTGAAGGATCACGAGGGTGAAATTTAGAGGTCGGAAGGGACCTCCAGAGATCATCCACTCCAACCACCCCTCCCAGAGTGCGATCTCCTAGGGTAGTTCACACAGGAACGTACACAGGTGGGTTTGGGAAAGCTCCAGAGAAGGAGACTCCACAATCTCTCTGGGCAGCCTGCTACAGGCCTCTGGCACCCTCACACCAAAGAACTTTATTTTCCTGTTGAGCCAAATCCTTCTCTGTTCCAGTTTGCCTCCATTACTCCTTGGCTTATTGGTGTGCACCCCTTAAAACAGCTTGGCCCCCTCCACTTGACACCCACCCCTCAGCTAGGGAGAGACATTGCTCAGATCTCCTCTCAGCCTTCTCTGCTCCAGACTAAACAGCCCCAGGGCTCTCAGGCTCTCTGCACAGGAGAGATGCTCAAGTCCCCCACTCACCCTGGTGGCTCTCTGCTGGACTCTCTCCAGCAGGTCCCTGTCTTTCCTGCACTGGGGAGCCCCAAAGTGAACACAATATTCTATCTGTGGTCTCATCAGGGCAGAGCAGAGGTGGAAAAGAACCTCCCTAGTCCTTCTGGCCACACTTTTCCTGTCCATTCAACCTTTGGTCCTGATATATGAATTCCTAAATCCAGCTCCTGATTGTGCTTCCCACGTGCTGCTGAGTCCAGAGTGCTTCTTCCTTGGTGTCTGCCCACAGCATCAGTGGTGATGGTGACATAATTACCATCAGGGGCTGGGACTGGTATTGGTTTGGCTCTAGTTGTATCTATTTCATTTTATTGTTATTGCTTGTTTTAAAGCTGGTTTAGTTTCTTTCCCTACCCATCAGCCTCTCCCTCTTATTATTTTTCCCTTTGCTTTTGGGAAGGCAGAAGGGTTCACTTGTCCAGTGCACAGCCCAGCCTTAACCCTTGGCACAGATGTAAGGAGGCCCTGAATGCCAGGACCTGGCACCCCCACCCCACCCTTACCTAAGCAAATGTATTTGGCAAAAAAAATCTCTTCATTTTCCCATGTCTCAGTCTCCCCCCAACACGTGGGGATCATAGAACCATAGAATCAGTCAGGGTTGGAAGGGACCACAAGGATCATCCAGTTCCAACCTCCCTGCCATGAGCAGGGACACCTCACACTAGAGCAGGCTGCTTAGAGCCTCATGCAGCCTGGCCTTAAACACTTCCAGGGATGAGGCTTCCACCACCTCCCTGGGCAACCTGTGTCAGTGTCTCACCACCCTCATGCTGAAGAACTTCTTCCTAAATCCAGTCTGAATCTCCCCATTTCTAGCTTTGTTTCAATTCCCCCAGTCCTATCACTATCTGACACCTTAAAGAGTCCCTCTGCAGCCTTCTTGTATTCCCCTTCAGATACTGCAAGTCCACAATAAGGTTATCCCAGAGGCTTCTCCTCTCCAGACTGAACAGCCCCAACTCCCTCAGTTTCTCCTCATAGCAGAGCAGCTCCAGTCTTCTGCTCACCCTTGTGGCCCTTCTCTGGACACCTTCCAGCACCTCCAGATCTCTCCTGTCACAGAGGCTCTAGAACTGGACACAGAGCTCCAGGTGGGGTCTCAGCAGAGTGGAACAAAGGGGCAGAATCTCCTCCCTGGCCCTGCTGCCCACACTGCTCTGGCTGCAGCCCAGACTCTGCTTGCTCTCTGGGCTGCAAGTGCACACTGCTGGCTCAGGTTGAGCTTCTCATCCTCCAGCACCCCCAAGTCCCTCTCCTCAGGGCTGCTCTCAAGTCAGTCACTGCCAGCCTATATTGGTGCTTGAGATTGCCCTCACCCAGATGCAGGACCTTGTGCTTGGTCTTGTTGAACTTCATGAGGCTGGCTTGGTTGGATGGTCATTCTTCATCACCTCCAGGGGAATTCTGAAGTTCCAAGGACACTGGAACCATCCAAGCAACAGTCTGTCATGAGGGAGAGCTGATCTTTGAATCACAGAATGTGTGCTCTGAACCACCTTCATGTGATGTGCTCTGAACCACCTTCGTGTGATGTGCTCTGAACTATGTTCATGTGATGGGCTCTGGGCCATCTTCACATGATGTGCTCTGAACCACCTTCATGTGATGTGCTCTGAACCATCCTCATGTGGTGTGCTCTGAACCACCTTCATGTGATGTGCTCTGAACCACCTTCATGTGATGTGCTCTGAAATATCTTCACGTGATGGGCTCTGAACTATCTTCATGTGATGGGCTCTGAGCCATCTTCATGTGATGTCTCTGAGCCCTCTTTACGTGGTGTGCTCTGAGTCATCTTTACGTGGTGTGCCCTGAACTATCTTCACGTGATGTGCTCTGGACCATCTTCATGTGGTGTGCTCCAAACACCTACACACAAACCTGAGTGCCCCCCAAGTCCCTAAAGCTCCCTCTCTTCCTTGTCCTTTTCCCCATTCTCTCCCAGTTACTGTCCAACCCACTCCTTCAAATACTATCAGCATAGAGAAGGACAAAGTTGATCTTTCTAGTGTCCTTAAGACATCTTTGGATCCAAAATTCCATGCTGGGACTCATTGCCAGCTCTCAATATGCCAAGCACAACTGAAGGTGACAGCTTGATCAAAAACCTCATGCCTACTCCTTTTCTCTTTTTGTTTTTTTTTTAATGGTCAAAAGCAATCAGTGGGCATCTAATTTTCTTTATTTATTTATGACATGGTGGGTAAAAAAACCCAAAAACCAAACCACAAAGCAACCACCAACATCTTCCAAATCCCTGAAGAAAGGAGGGGGAGCACACTCGAAATTCATTTTGCAGAGGTTTCCTTCTTTGCCCTTTAACTCCTCCCCAGGAGAATGCTTCGTTGAGGTGATGTGGATGCAGGATTTTATTAAAGGCAAAGCAGAGTTGCATTTTTTGACAGGAGAGGAAGGCAGGAGTTGTTGTTAATGCCAGCCAAACAAACCTGAGCATTAGGCAATATGAATATAATCCACATGATGGCTCACATATGTTTTTCTCTCATGTCTGCTCTGACCTGCAGAGCTCCACTCATGGGTATAAAACAAAGCACCTTTTTCTGTTTATAGGCAGCAAATATTTGGCTTTTTTTTAAAAATACTTTTTTTTTCTTATTCATAATATTTTATTTCATTTTAATTATCATGTTCAAATCAGATGTGCTTGCTGTGTGCTTTCAGCAGGCATTGCATAGAATCATAGAATCAGTCAGGATTGGAAGGGACCACAAGGATCTTCCTGTGCCAACCCCCCCCTGCCATGCCCAGGGACACCCTACCCTAGATCAGGCTGCCCACAGCCTCAGCCAGCCTGGCTGCAAACACCTCCAGGGATGTGGCTCCAAACACCTCCCTGGGCAACCCATTCCAGCCTCTCACACTCTCATGCTCAACAACTTCCTCCTCACCTCCAGGCTGAATCTCCTCACCTCCAGCTGTGCTCCATTCTCCCTAGTCCTGTCACTCCCTGATAGCTTCAAAAGTCCCTCTCCAGGTTTTCTGTAGCCCCCTTCAGATCCTGGAAGGCCACAAGAAGGTCACCTGGGAGCCTCCTCTTCTCCAGACTGAACAGCCCCAACTCTTTCAGTCTGTGCTCACAGCAGAGGTGCTGCAGTCCTCTGAGCATCCTCGTGGCCCTTCCCTGGACATTCTCCAGCATCTCCACATCCCTCTTGTCCCAGGGGCTCCAGAACTGAATGCAGTAGTCCAGGTGGGATCTCACCAACGTGGAGTAGATGGCCCAATCAAACTTGCTCAGATATAAGGCTTCCATCCACCAGCCCCGTGAATTCTGACTGAGGTTTCAGATTAGGACAATCTTTTCTCTGGGAGAAAGGGATCAGCATGAAATAACAAAGCCATGGCTCAAGAAGAAATGTCCTGTGGCATTCAGTCAGACCCCACCTGGAATCACAGAATCATAGAATGGTTTAAGTTGGAAGAGACCTCAAAGATCATCCAGTTCCAATGCCCTGCCATAGGCAGGGACACCTCCCACTAGATCAGGTCGCTCAAGACCTCATCCAGCCTGGCCTTGAACACCTCCAGTCAGGGAGCAGCCACAACCTCCCTGGGCAACCTGTGCCAGTGTCTCACCACCCTCACTGCAAACAATTTCCTCCTAACATCCCATTCAAATCTCCCCTCTGCCAGTTTGAACCCATTCCCCCTCGTCCTGTCATTACAAGACCTTGTGAACAGTCCCTCCCCAGCCCTCCTGTAGACCCCCTTCAGATACTGGAAGGTTACTCTAAGGTCTCCTGGAAGCCTTCTCTTCTCCAGGCTGAAAAGTCCCAACTCCCTCAGCCTGTCCTCATAGCAGAGGTGCATGGCCAGGTTGGATGAGTCTAGTTGAGAAGCATCCCTGCCTAAGCAGGGATATTGAGGTAGATGATCTCTAATATCCTTTCCAAGTTAAGTCATTCTAAGATTCTATGACTTCTATGACCTGAACTCAGCTCGGAATGGCCAAAATCCTCCAGTCATGAGATCCAGCCATGGCTGTGTGTGCTGCCTGCCCTTCCCAGTGCAAAGCAGAAGCGACTTGAGCCACAGCAGTTGGAAACGAAGCCTTTTCACTTCATAATTCACCCCCCAGGCAGGCAATTATGGTGTCACAGCTGAGGCTGTGCTAATTAGTACCATAAGGATGCTTTGCCATCATTTGCAAGCATTGTCTGGGCGTCAGGTCTGCTGCCAAAGCCTGTCAGCCTTCTAAACATCTCCTCCTCTGCTGGGGCCAGACTTTCTGGCATCAGACTCGGTGCATCAACTCTCTAAGGGAATTCAAATCTCCCTAAGTACCTGGAACTATTTCTCTCCAGGTGCAGGCCAGCAAAGATGACCTAGCAGGAGAGCCCAAGCATTTGTACAGTCAAAAATGCCAGTTTCACCTCTTCGGTGGTAGGAGGCAAAAATCAATGTGTGGACCAAACTTGAGCATTAAAAGACATTATAGGAGGTGTCCCTGCCTATGGCAGGGGGGGGGGGGGGGGAACTGGATGACCTTTGAGGTCTCTTCCAACCTAAACCATTCTATGATTATAGGATGTCATAAATGTTGATGTTGATGGAAAGTTCAACATGAGCCAGCACTGTGCACGTGCAGCCAGACAGCCAACCATGTGCTGGGCTGCAGCAAAAGCAGCGTGGCCAGCAGGGAAAGGGAGAGGATTCTGCCCCTTTACTCTGCTCAGCTGAAGATGTCCCTGCTCACTCCAAGTAGATGGCCTTTGGATTCTCCTCCTCTACACCACACTGGTGATACCCCATCGGGAGTAATGCGTCCATTTTTGGAGCCTCTATTACAAGAGGGATGTGGAGATGCTGGAGAGTGTCCAGAGAAGGGTCACAAGGATGCTCAGAGGGCTGCAGCACCTCTGCTATGAGGATAGGCTGAAAGAGTTGGGGCTGGAGTCTGGAGAAGAGGAGGCTCCCAGGTGACCTTCTTGTGGCCTTTCAGGATCTGAAGGGGGCCTATAAAAAAGCTGGGGAGGGACTTTTGAGGCTATCAGGTAGTGACAGGACTAGGGGGAAAGGAGCAAAGCTGGAGGTGAGGAGATTCAGACTGGAGGTGAGGAGGAAGTTCTTCAGCATGAGAGCATTAGTTTGCTCTCATCAGACCCCACCTGGAGTACTGTGTGGAACTGTTGGAGCGAGTCCAGAGAAGAGCCACGAAGATGATCAGAGGGCTGGAGCACCTCTGCTATGAGGACAGGCTGAAAGAGTTGGGGCTTTTCAGCCTGGAGAAGAGAAGGCTTCCAGGAGACCTTGGAGTAACCTTCCAGTATCTGAANCCCTGCCTGGAGGTGTTGAAGGCCAGGCTGGATGAGGTCTTGAGTGACCTGATCTAGTGGGAGGTGTCCCTGCCTATGGTGGGGGGTTGGAACTGGCTGAGCTTTGGGGTCTCTTCCAACCTAAACCATTCTATGATTCTATGGTGAGAGCCTGGAATGGGTTGCCCAGGGAGATGTTTGGGGCCAAATCCTTGGAGGTGTTTAAGGCCAGGCTGGCTGAGGCTGTGGTCAGCCTGATCTAGGGTAGGGTGTTCCTGGGCATGGCAGAGGGTTTGGAACTAGATGATCCTTGTGGTCCCTTCCAACCCTGACTGGTTCTAGGATTCCATGATCTTCAAACAGAGCAGGTCAACAGAAAGCCCCTTTCAATCTCACCTTGAATGTTTCCATGAATGGGATATTTATCACCTCTCTGGGAAACCTGGGCAAGTGTTTCACCACCCTCACTGTGAAAAATCTCTCCTTTGGTCTGTATCTCCCCTCTCTTAGTTTCAAACCACCACCCCTTGTTCTGTCACAACAAGCCTTGATAAAAAGCCTCTCCCTATCTTTCTTCTGGGTCCCATTTAGGTATTGAAAGGCCACAATAAGGTGTTCCAAGAGCCAGGGCAGAACAACCCCAAACAGGGGTGAACAACCCTGGTCCAGACTGAACAAACCCAACTCTCCCACCTGGAGTACTGTGTGCAGTTCTGGAGCCCCCAACACAAGAAGGACATGGAACTGTTGGAGCCCATCCAGAGGAGGCCATGAAGATGCTCAGAGGGCTGCAGCAGCTCTGCTATGAGGACAGGCTGAGAGAGTTTGGGCTCTGCAGCCTGGAGAAGAGAAGGCTGCTAGGAGATCTTATAGTGGCCTTCCAGGATCTGAAAGGGGTCTACAGGAGGCCTGGGGAGGGACTATTGACAAGGTCTTGTGACGACAGGATGAGGAGGAATGGGTTTAAAGTGTCAGAGGGGAGATTGAAAGTGGATGAGGAAGTTGTTTGCTGTGAGGGTGGTGAGACACTGGCACAGGTTGCCCAGGGAGGTTGTGGCTGCTCCCTCCCTGGAGGTGTTCAAGGCCAGGTTGGATGAGGCCTTGAGTGACCTGTTCTAGAAGGAGGTGTCCCTGCCTATGGCACAGGGGTTTGGAACTGGCTGATCTTTGAGGTCTCTTCCAACCTAAACTATTCAATGATTCTTTGCTGATCTTTGAGGTCTCTTCCAACCTAAACTATTCAATCATTCTTGGCTGATCTTTGAGGTCCCTTCCAACCTAAACCATTCAACGATTCTATGATTCTCAGCCTGTCCCCACAGCAGAGGGATTCCAACCTTTTGATCATATTTGTGGTCTCCTCTGGACCTGCTCCTACAGGTCCATGTCTCTGCTGTGTTGAGAAATCTGTATCAGATCTGCATCTGCTTGCCTGGGCTGCCCTCTAAGACTCTGTTGTCTGCATGGGAGTGGAAACCCAGGTCTGTGTCTCAGAGGGGAAGCCTTTCCCTTTGTAAACATGAGATGCATGTTTAAATCCCCTCTATCTGTGTACATATATCTATATGTTAATCCCATCTATGTGTTTACAAGGCAAGTAATTATTTGGAGTCCTTGCAGTCACTAGGAGGTGGGTAGCAGGCACAGGCAGGATGTGATTCATCTTATCTCAAGGAGGTGGTTTAAAACAGATTCGATGATCCCTGTGCTGCACGTGGCCACCTCTGTCCTTCAGCCGAAACAAGAGCTCAGGGCATCCAGATGGGATGGAGACATCCAGGCTGCAGACATCCAAACACAGCACTGTTAGGACTGGTTTGGTTGGAAAGGGCCTCTAAGGTCATCAAGACCTAATATCACCATGGCCACTAAAACTTGCCCCAAAGTGCTGTGGGCTTTGAACACCTCCAGTGGTTCATTGCATGGTTTTTTGAAGCCTTCCACAAACAGTGGCTCCAGCACCTGCCTGGGCAGCCTGTTCCAATCTCTGACCACTCTTTCTGTGTAGACATTGTTCCTAATATCTTGGTTTAACCTACCAATATCCAGGTTTAACCTCCCCTGCAAAAATTGAGGCCATTTCCTCTTATTCTATCACTTGTTAGTAGGGAGAAGAGACAAACCCTGGAGAGCAGCCCTGTGGAGATGGACACAGGAGAGCTGGTGGGTAACAACACATCCATGGGACAGCAATGTGCCCATGTGGCCAAGAAGGCCAATGGGATCCTGGGGTGTATTAGAAAGAGTGTGTCCAGAAGAAGAAGGGAGGTCCTCCTCCTCCTCTACTCTGCTCTGCTGAGACCCCACCTTAAGTACTGCCTGAGGAGGAAGTTCTTCACCATTAGAGTGGTGAGACCCTGGAATGGGCTTCCCAGGGGGCTGGTTGGGGCCACATCCCTGGAGGTGTTTGCAGCCAGGCTGGCAGAGGCTGTGGGCAGCCTGATCTAGGGTAGGGTGTCCCTGGGCATGGCAGGGGGGTTGGAACTGGATGATTCTTGTGGTCCCTTCCAACCCTGACTGATGCTATGATTCAGTTTTGTGCTCCCCAGTTTAAGAGGGACAGGAATCTTCTGGAGAGGGTCCAGCAGAGGGCTACAAGGATGCTGAGGGGACTTCAGCACTGCCTGGAGAGGAGAGGATGAGTGACCTGGGGCTGCTTAGTCTGGAGAAGAGAAGATTGAGAGAGGATTTCATAATGTCTATAAATATCTGAAGGCTGAGAGTCAGGAGTGGGGGGACAGGCTCTGCTCACTTGCTCCTTGGGATAGGACAAGCAGCAATGAATGGAAGATGCAGCACAGGAGGTTCCACCTCAACACAAATGGGAACTTCTTTACTGTAAGGGTCACAGAGCACTGGAACAGGCTCCCCAGAGAGATTGTGGAGTCTCCTCTGGTGACTTTCAAGGCCTGTCTGGATGTGTCCTGAGCTAGATTGTCTGGTCCTGCTCTGACAGGGCGGTTGGACTTGATGATCTCTGGAGGTCCCTTCCAACTCCTGACATCCTGTAAGCCTGTGAACCCCCCACCTCACTACAGCCTTCAGGTAGTTGTAAAGAGTGAGAAAGTCTCACCTGAGCCTCCTTTTCTCCAGACTAAATAATCCCAGCCCCCTCAGCTGCTCCTCATAAGACCTGTTCTCCAGAGGCTTCAAATACGGGTGAAAAAAAAAAAAATCCCAACCAATGTAGCTCCTCAAGCTTGGGTTGCTTTTGCACCAATTTTGGAGAATAAATCTGATGAAGAGTAACTGAGGAAGCTGGGGCTGTTTAATTTGACAAAGAGGAGGCTGAGGAGTGGCCTCATGGCTGTCTATAGCAACCTGTAAGGAGGTTGTGGAGAGGTTGGTGCTGGTCTCTTCTCACAGGGAATTAGAACCATAGAATCAGTCAGGGTTGGAAGGGATCACAAGGATCATCCAGTTCCCACCCCCCTGCCATGGGCAGGGACACCCTACCCTAGATTAGTGCTAGAAGAAGAGGGAATGGCCTCAAGCTGCCACTGGGTAAGTTTAGACTGGAACTGAGGAAAAATATTTTCCCAGCAAGAGTGATCAGGCACTGGAATGGTCTGGGCAAGGAGATGGTGGAGTCCCGAAGCCTGAGTGTGTTAAAAAGTGGTTTGGACGTGATGCTTGGGGGCTACGGTTTAGGCTGAGCCTTGTAGAGTAGAGTTCTGAGTTGGTGACCCTGTGGGGCTTTTCCAACCAGAATGTTTCTCTGATTCTGTGAAATTTCCCTCTGTGCTTTAACATTCCTTCCTGAAAGCTGCTGTGGTACCAAGAGGGCTTGGCTGCCACCTTCTTTCCCACCCAAACTGCAAAAGCAAACCAGCAAGCCACAGTCTGAGTCTTAAAGCACCTTCAGGCTCCACACTGCAGTACCAAGTTATTAGATTGACATCTCCAGGAGCCACCTTATGTTGACAGAGACCTTTCTGTCTTTCAACATCAATGTTTCTTGGATTGTGTCTCCTCGACTTGGCGATCCGAAAGAATTTTCCAGCTCCTTTTTACTCATTCTTTGGCACAGGGTGGGGGGAAGGTTCATAAAGCAGTGTTAAAAAAAAAAAAGAAAAGACATTTCTGGGCGAGCTTCTGTGTGGGTGTGAGCGTTTGCATGTGCAAGACTTAATGAAGCCATTGACAGACAGGGGGAATGAAGATGTTTCTCCTGCCAGATTGGATTTCTACGGGCCTTGGCAGCAATAATTAGAGAGAAGCCTTTGCTTGCAGCTCGGGGAAGGGGTGTGAGCAGGAAGGAAGGAAACAGAGCTGTTGTAATTACACTAATGAGAAAATGAGCTCCTTTTTGGATGAGATGATGTGGAGAGCTACTGCCAGTTTTGGTCAACAATGACCTGTACTCATACCTATTTCGTGGCTGCAGTTGCAGGCACCACACTGGAGCTTCTCAAACAGTGTGGAGATTTAAACCATGAAACTTGAGCTTTCTGTTCTGGCCAAGAAGAAGAACTAGAAGTGGGGAGATTTGGACTGGGTGTTAGGAAGGAGTTCACTGAAAGGGTTGTCAAATCCTTGAACAGGCTCCCCAGAGAGGTCATTGATTTCCCATCCCTGGAGATGTTTTAAAAGCTGCAGAGATGTGAGGCTGAGGGCCGTGGTTTAGCACCAGGCTTGGTAGAGTTAGAGAATGGTTGAACCTGATGATCTTAAAGGAAGTTTCCACCCAAAATGGTTCTATGAAATGATCAGGGGAAGGTGTTTACTATGAGCATCTTCATCACCCTGATCTAGGTCTCCCATACATGGGTAGATTCAGACTGGATGTTAGGAAGAAGTTGTTCATCATGAGGGTGGTGAGACTCTGGAACGGGTTGCCCAGAGACACGGTGGAAGCTCCATCCCTGGAGGTCTTTAAGGCCAGGATAGATGTGGTTCTGAACAATCTGATCTGGTCTGCCCTGGTGAGACCCCCACCTTGAGTACTGCATTCAGTTTTGGGTTCCCCAGTTTAAGAAGGACAGAGATCTGCTACATGAAAACTGAATCATTCTGCTGGAGTAATTTATTGTGGCCAACTTCCTGGGATAACAACACAAGGAAATTAAATTAGGTTTTTTGTTTTGTTTTGTTTTGTTTTCCCTGCTCTTGCAGCATGAGGTCCTGTGCCAGAGGTTTGCAAAGCACCATTTTCAAGCTGGGGTGAGAGCTTCACCTAGGGTGTTGTGCAGAGGTCATCTAGGATGAGGAGTTGCAGAAGCAGAGACTGGTAGGGGCTTGGAAGGGGTCCCTGGACATTATTCGATGTCCACACAGCAATGTGCCCTCATGGCCAAGAGGGCCAATGGGATCCTGGAGTGCATTAGGAAGAGTGTGTCCAGTAGAACAAGAGAGGTTCTCTCCTCCCCCTCCACTCTGCCCTACTGAGACTTCATCTTGAGTACTGCCTTCAGTTTTGGGCTCCCCAGATTAAGAGGGACAGGGATCTGCTGGAGAGGGTCCAGCAGAGGGCTATGAGAATAGTTAGGGGACTGGAGCACTGAGGAGAGGCTGAGTGACCTGGGACTGCTTAGTCTGGAGAAGAGAACACTGAGAAGTGATTTAATCAATGTTTATAAATATCTGAAGGCTGGGGGTCAGGAGTAGGGGGGACAGGCTTTGCTCACTTGCTCCCTGGGATAGGACAAGGGTCAACGAATGAAAGCTGCAGCACAGGAGGTTCCACCTCAACATGAGGAAGAACACCTTTATTGTAAGAGTTCCAGAGCACTGGCACAAGCTCCCCAGAGAGACTGTGGAGTCTCCTTCTCTGGAGACTTTGAAAGCCTGTCTGGATGTGCTCCTCTGTAACCTGAGCTAGATTGTCAGGTCCTGCTCTGGCAGGGGGGTTGGACTCGATGATATCTTTGGGTCCCTCCCCAACCCCTGATATTCTGTGATCCTTGCCCATGGCAGGGGGACTGGAGCTGGATGATCCTTGAGGTTCCTTCTATCTCTGACAGTTCTATGATCCTGCAATGAAGGTGCAGGAGGGAGAGGTAGTATTTCAGTTTCAGGTCTCTGCTGGCAGAAATATAAACGGATGTAAATTTGTCCACGGCTACTTTTGAAGTGGAAAAAATGAGCAGATGGCTTTGAAGCATGGGAGGAATGCAGCTCTGGGAGAGCCTTGAAGGTGTGAATGGCAACATATGGCAAGAGTACCTCTGACAGAAATGTTTTGATCAGATGACTCAAGAAGTCCCTAAGACTCTGTAGTCTTCTTTCATGCATTGAATCAGAGCATAATAATTTTCCTTTCCTCCTGGCTTCTCCAGTAGCAACTCCAAAAGGACTCTATGAGACCATCCTGTTCTATGATTCTATATCCTGAGACCTTAATTCTTTCCCTCTGCTGGGATCTGAAGCTGTAGAGCATTTCTTCAGCACTGGAAGGCAGAAAATGCTTGTTGTGGTTCTGCAGTGCAACTAGGGGCACAGTAAGCCCTTGAGCACCATGGTTCTTGAGCTCATCACTGAGGCTTCTGCATGCACAAGGTTTGCTCTTACAATCATAGAATCAACCAGGTTGGAAGAGACTTCCAAGATCATTCCAGTGAGGGTGGTGAGACACTGGAACAGGTTGCCCAGGGAGGTTGTGGCTGCTCCCTGCCTGGAGGTATTCAAGGCCAGGCTGGATGAGGTCTTGAGCGACCTGTTCTAGTGGGAGGTGTCCCTGCCTATGGCACAGGGGGGTTGGAATTGGATGATCTTTGAGGTCTCTTCCAACTTAAACCATTCTATGCAGGCTCTAAATTTGGAAGGCAGTAAGAGGGCTAAGGATGAGACAGAAGAGAATTGGAGAAAAGGGGTCAGATAGGTCACAGAAAAGACATTTTGGGGGGAAAAGTTTAAGGCCTCCCTCTGAGTATTGACTGGGGAGTGTCTCAACCCAAAGGGCTGTTCGTGGGACAGATGCTTCCTAGCAACATCTCATTTCCACAGCCCACATGCTGCAGAATTTATGGCTGCAGGCTGAGCGATCCAATAGCTACAGCTGTTTGGCTCCACAATCTTCCATCTCCAAGCAGGACTGGCACAGCATTTCGTGTCCACACAGCTGAGCTTTCTTACCTTCTTTCTCAGGTAGCTTGGTGATGGGCTCCCAACTTTTTGGGCTGGTCTCCTGAGCTTGAAAATTCTCATTGGCTTGAGAGTCCTGGCCAGGTTCTTCTCAACCCTGTTGCAAATCCACTGATGGATTAGGCTGCCCCGGAGCTTGCAGCCCCTTTCTCCCACACAGACATGGCCCTTGTGGACTGCAGATGAAATCCTCAGGGCTTCACGACAGACACAGCGCCAAGGTAGCTGTTGCAAAGAGGTCCCTGGGAACACCCTCACTCTGCTTGCCTCGCTGTTGACCTGCAACACTTCGCTCCCCGTGGCAGGACAAACAGACAGCAGCTTCTGTGCGCCAGGAAGACGGAGTCACTCACCAGCCTCTGCGCTCTGCATCGAACATCTGGCTGCTGGTGGGGGAACGAATAAGCTACAGGGGCTGATGTGAACCAGATTGTTTGCACCACGTCCAAAAATTCCTCTGCGAGCTCCCAGTGTCGACTTCGAGCTTGCCTTTCACACACAGCCTCTCTAGGTAGTGCCCTGGAGAGCAGGAGAAGGGTGGGCTTGCACCCCAGGGAGAAGAATCGCGGAATCTCAGGATGGTAGCGGTTGGAAGTGACCTCGAAAGTAAGTCTGCTTTAACCTGTGGTCCTTAGGACTGCAGCAGAAATGCCTCTGTTGGTTAACAGCACTTTCTTAGCACTGCTGTGTACATCTGAAGGGGTAAAGCTTCTCTTCAGGCCATGGTTACCTTCAACTGGGGATAGACATTTCACACCTTGAGGTGTGAATCCAGCCCAAGGCCAGGCTGGGTGAGGTCTTGAGCGACCTGATCTAGTGGGAGGTATCCCTGCCTATGGCACAGGGGGGTTGGAACTGGATGAGCTTTGAGGTCTCTTCCAACCTAAACCATTTTATGATTAACAAGGCCAAGTGTAAGGTCCTGCACCTGGGTCGCTGCAATCCCAAGCACAAATCCAGGCTGGGTGGTGAGTGGCTGGAGAGCAGCTCTGAGGAAAAGGACCTGGGGGTCTGGGTGGATGAGAAGCTCAACATGAGCCTGAAGTGTGCACGCATGGCTCAGACAGCAACTGTGTGCTGGGCTGCAGTAAGAGAAGCTGTGGGCAGCAGGGCAAGGGAGGGGATTCTGCCCCTTTACTCTGCTCTCCTCACACCCTACCTGGAGTACTGTGTGCAGTTCTGGAGCC
>VWZI01006783.1:3404-16311 GCA_013396835.1 Psilopogon haemacephalus
TCCAAGGTCTTCTGGAAGCCTTCTCTTCTCCAGGCTGCACAGCCCCAACTCTCTCAGCCTGTCCTCATAGCAGAGCTGCTGCAGCCCTCTCAACATCTTCATGTCCTCCTCTGAATTGGCTCCAACACTTCCATGGCCACAAGAAGGTCACTTCAGGGCCTCCTCTTCTCCAGACTTAACAGCCCCAACTCTTTCAGTCTGTCCTCACAGCAGAGCTGCTGCAGCCCTCTCAACATCTTCATGTCCTCCTCTGAATTGGCTCCAACACTTCCATCGCCACAAGAAGGGCACTTCAGGGCCTCCTCTTCTCCAGACTTAACAGCCCCAACTCTTTCAGTCTGTCCTCACAGCAGAGCTGCTGCAGCCCTCTCAACATCTTCATGTCCTCCTCTGAATTGGCTCCAACACTTCCATGGCCACAAGAAGGTCACTTCAGGGCCTCCTCTTCTCCAGACTTAACAGCCCCAACTCTTTCAGTCTGTCCTCACAGCAGAGGTGCTGCAGCCCTCTGAGCATCCTCACAGCCCTTCTCTGGACATGCTCCAGCATGTCCACATCCCTCTTGCAATAGAGGCTCCAGAACTGGATGCAGTACTCCAGGTGGAGTAGAGGGGGATAATCACCTTCCTGGCCCTGCTGGCCACACTTCTCCTGATGCAGCCCAGGCTCTTCTTGGCTTTCTGGGCTGCAAGTGCACACTGCTGCCTCATGTTGAGCTTCTCTTCCACCAGCACCCCCAAGTCCCTCTCCTCAGGGCTGCTCTCCAGCCAGTCCCTGCCCAGCCTGGATTTGTGCTTGGGATTGCCTTGGCCCAGTTGCAGGACTTGCACTTGGTCTTGTTGAACCTCCTGAGGTTGGCTTGTGCCCACCTCTGCAGCCTGTGCAGGTCCCTCTGGATGCCATCCCTGCCCTCCAGCCTGGCTGCTGCACCACACAGCTTGGGGTCATCAGCAAACTTGCTGAGGCTGCACTCAATACCTTTTAAGAACTTCTTTTAGATACTTTCGTAACTTGATGCTTACTTTTTATCCTTTATGGCCAAAAACCACCAGCAGCTTTTGTCACAGCACTGTGAGAATGCACCAAAAGTAATACTCATGCCCTCACTGTTGGCTAGAAAGAGCTTGCAGCCAGTTAACAGCCCCCCAAAATTTGACAATCCTTAAAATCACCGTGGATTACAAATGCTTTTTTTTTCCTTTTGCTAAAGATGCAAGCGACCTACAGCACACCAGGCACTTCTAAAAATAACCTCTGAGGCAAGCTGGGCAGCAGAGATTACGTTAGAGGGCTTCTCTCAAGGTCGCTTGCAGGATCTCTGCTTCCAATGGCTTTAGTATCTCTCTCTTTTGCGACAAAAATCATTGGCATCCATGCGTGCTCATCAGCCCCGTTCAGTAAGAAACTGCATCCTCAGAAAAGAAGTCACTGCATTCCTTTTTTTTTTTTTTTTTTTTTTTTTTTTAATAATTTCTCACCTCTGTTCAGCATCCTGAGAAGCAGGGAAACAGCCTTTGCAACAGAAATGTCTTCTTCCTTCGTGGGAAGACCACAATCCCTTCCACCCCTCCTCGCAGGCTTCCTGGCTAAATTCTGGGGCTGCCATTGTAGCAAAAGACTGAAAAAGCAGTGTGATGGTTTGGGAGTTACCTGCCCTCCATCTCCTTCCCCCCAGTGAATTCACAATTGTGACAGCAGGAGGAGTGTGGAATGAAAAGGCTGAGACCTTAAATAAGCCTTTTCAACAGCTTATTATGGGAACCTTGGATAAACACAAAGCTTTGCTTTTTACCAAACCAAATACACCCTGAAACCCTGTACATCATATTATGAGAGCTCTGCTTTTCAGGCTGTGATGGTTTGGGAGTTAGCTGCGCCCCCACACACAATGAATTCACCCAGACTAGACTCAGCTGTCTGGAAGTTAAGGAATGAAGCTTTATATTCACAGCTTAGCACAACAGACAAGCAGAGATTTACAACGGATTACAAATATTTACAGCTAGATACAGAAATAGACAAGTTAAAAGTCATACAGAAACACAATGCCCCTCCCAGAAATCAGAGTCCCCAGGAGGGGCTCCCAACCACCTTCTACCTTCTCTCCATGTCCTTGTCTTATCCCAGAATCTGCCTTATGTGTTCCTTGTCTTATCCCAGGGAACAAGTGAGCAGAGCCTGTATGTGTGTGTCCCTACCACCCTCGACCCTCTGTCCTCAGATATTTATAAACACTGATTAAATCCCCTCTCAGTCTTCTCTTCTCCAGCCTAAGCAGCCCTAGGTCCCTCAGCCTCTCCTCATCAGGCAGTGCTCCAGTCCCCTCAGCATCCTCGTAGCCCTCCACTGGACCCTCTCCAGCAGATCCCTGTCCCTCTTCAACTGGGGAGCCCAAAACTGAAGGCAATATTCAGGATGAGGTCTCAGCAGGGCAGAGTAGAGGAGGAGGAGAATCTCCCTTAATCTCCTGGACACACTACTCCTAATGCCTCCCAGGATCCCATTGGCCCTCTTGGCCAGCAGGGCACATTGCTGTGCCATGGATGTTCTCCACCAGCACTCTCAGGTCCCTCTCCACAGGGCTGCTCTCCAGCAGATCACCTCCCAACCTGTACTGCTTTATTATTCCTTCCCAGGAATTCTATAATTCTATGATTCTGTATGCAGTACTGCTGGTAGCAGGGCCACAGAACTTGGCATAACGATGGAGAACTTCATCCACCACATACCAGACACCATGCACATGTGTTTCCCCCAAATTTCAACTCTTCCAGAAACATTATGGCCATTCTCCCAACCCTTTTGTGAATTACTTCTATTTTGTCAAGCATTGTGCCATCTTAACTGTGGTTTTGTGAGAAACCTGACACCCTTTCTGATTCACACAATCATAGAATCACAGAATGTCAGGGGCTGGAAGGGACCTCCAAAGCTCATCTGGTCCAGGCCTCCTGCCAGAGCAGCATCACCCAGGAACACATCCAGATGGTTGCTGAATACCTGCAGAGAGGGAGACTCCACAACCTCCCTGGGCAGCCTGTTCCAGTGCTCTGTCACCCTTACAGTGAAAAAAAATCCCTCCTCAGGTTCACATGGAACCTCCTATGCCTCAGCTTGCACCCATTGCCCCTCGTCCTGTCACTGAGCATCAGCCAGCAGAGCCTGGCTCCAGCCTACTGCACTCACCCCATATGTACTCATAAACATGAATGAGCTCACCCCATAGTCTCCTCCTCTCCAAGCTCAAATGCTCCAGCTGCCTCAGGCTCTCCTCATAAGGAAGATGCTCAACACTTTCTTTTCCTGAAAGAAAAGTCCTAACTAGAAAAGCAGACTGACTTACCATCAGTGTGGCCGTTGGAGCTCAATTTCTAGCTCAGACATAAAAAAAACCCAAAAAACACTTAGAAATGGAAGGTGTGAATGGAGAGGTGAACATTCTAGGGATAGGCCATGTAACAGCAACGATGGATAAGTTAACATCATTTCATTGGATGCTTCATTGGAGCATCAGGAGCCTTATGTCTGGAAGCACAGCTTGGACCTTCCCCTTGCTGCTCCTGCTGCGCCTGCTGCTATCTTTCCCCCACTGCTGTTTTTCCTGCTGCTTGATGCCCCTCCCCATCTTCCTTAAGGTTATTGTCTTTTCTGCAGTTTACTCTCCTTGTGTGTAAGAAACACAATTTCATTTCCCCTGACTTTCCAAGGATGTAGTGAGTTTGCTCTGCTGGGGGAGGGATCTGCTCTAACCCGGTACAATCAGGCTTAGATTTTACAGCTTCTCAAAGCCCGAGCGAGGATCTCCAGTTCCATTTTAGCTGGCAGCATCTAGCTTTAGCTTCACATGAGACTGGCCTCTCCAAGCAGCCAATCCACCGTGTCATAAAACTTCCTAATAATTTTTTTTTACTGTTTATAAAATGTTGATCAGCCAGGCAGGACTCTGTTATAAAAATCCCACCAACACCCCAAACCCACGCCCTGACCATTTACGTCGTGTGTATGAACACAAAAAAAAAAAGGAGAAAAAAAAGCACAATGTCCAACTTCATGCTTTATTGTTGCATTATTGCCACGCTGACAATCACAGAAAATTGATTTCTCAATCGTTTCCAGGTAACCCCTGAATTATCTCCCGTGCTTGCACATTTTCAAAGCATCAGTAACCATCCTGAGGAAACCATGGCAGCTTTGGCAACCAAGTGAATGCTTTGGTAACCAAGTGAATGCTTTGGTAACCAAGTAAGTGAATGCTTTGGTAAGGACACCAACGTACAAGCATGGCTACTTCCCACCAATATGAAATACATTTTCACACAGAGGCATTTTCTAACCATATAGCAATCCCTGGACTCTAAAAGCCACTAAAGCTATGCCGAGCATCATACTCCCATGTTCAAACCCACATATCCATCTATGGAGCCAAAGAGAAAACTCAGGTGTGAGCTATGGATGCTGCATATACTGCATTAACAACCAGGAGCAGTAGTTCATTGTTCAGGATCATCCACGCTGCCGACTTAAATGGAAATGTATTGGAATGGAAATGTTGTGTGGCTTTCTAGAAGCATTTCTGCAAGCTGTTATTAGGCACACGGTAAAGGTACCCACCCCCTGCAATGAGGTACTGCAGTTTTCCACTGCAGTCAGTGGAGCTGAGAATGACCCAGCTCATCTTGAAAGACACAGCTGGTCAACCCTTGGACCTTCCCCTTGCTGCTCCTGTGTGTGCTTCTGCAATGAGGTACTGCAGTATTCTACTGCAGTCCATGGAGCTGAGAGTGACCCAGCTCATCTTGAAAGACATGGCTGGTCAAAGGTCACAGGATCACGGGACATCAGGGGTTGGAAGGGACCCAAAGAGATCATCTAGTCCAACCTCCCTGCCACAGCAGGACCAGACAACCTAGCTCAGGGCACACAGCAACACATCCAGACAGGCCTTGAAAGCCTCCGGAGAAGGAGACTCCACAGCCTCTCTGAGGAGCCTGTGCCACTGTTCTGTGACCCTTACAGATGGCATAGCTAAACTCCACTGACTATGTAGCCATTGACTGCTCTAGAGTCAGCTGGAGTCTAGAGACTACTTGAAATGTATGCACAAGACAGGAGAGCTGGACCCTATCCACCTCACTTGCAAGCCAGCAGCTACCAGCACCAAATAACTGTGACAATCTGTTTTGCTGCTGGTGCAGCACACTGCCAGGTACTGCTTCTACAATCAAGGAGTTGCCACTTTTTTTCCTGTTCTGATTCTGCAAACCTTTTTACCAGTGATATACCCTGGGCAGATCTTCCACAGGGCTCCACAATGGTACAGTGAATTACCCTGGGCAGATCTTCCACAGGGCTCCACAATGGTACAGTGAATTACCCTGGGCAGATCTTCCACAGGGCTCAACAATGGTACAGTGAATTACCCTGGGCAGTCCTTCCACAGAGCTCAACAATGGTACAGTGAATTACCCTGGGCAGATCTTCCACAGGGCTCCACGATGCTGCCTTTATGAATGAGTTACTCGTGGGTGAATCACTTCTACACTCCCCAGTGGCTATGAACAAGGTCCTGGATGCACCAACATCAGAAACTGAGAGCACATGGTAAAAACTGTGCATATTCTAGTACAAAATCATCCCTACAGACAACACTCATTCCTTAAGGCAAGTATGGTTATCTAATTAACCTAAGAGCTGCACATACAGGTTGTGCATCCTTACTGTGGTGTGGTGTAGGATAGATAGAGCCATGCATATGCTTTGCAAAACATCGTTTCCATTTCGTGCCTGTGAAGAGATGGACATGCCCAGGACCCTCTCATTCACATGAAGTGAGCTGTCAGTCTAATTGTGAAATGGGACACAATCCACGTGAGGGTTTTTTTTTTCCCTGTTGTTTTAAGTCAGCTACTCCAAGAATGATTCTTTCCTCTGCAGAAATTAAAGACAAGGAGAATTTTTGCAGCTCCCCTCAGTGATTTTCTCTACTTATTTGAACAGAATGAGCTAGTAAAGCTGCAGCTGACCCCAAACTTTCACTAAATTGCTTGGTGAATGTTTGCAGCACTCGCTCTAGCACCCACTTTTGGGACCTTAAGTCTAAATTTTAGAGACCTAGAGGATACCAAATGCTGCACTGCATTTATAGCCAGTTAAAAACAGAAGCACACTTTAAAACAGCAGGGAGTTTGTTTAAGAAAATTATATTGCAGGGTTTCAGGGTGAGGATTTTGAGAACAGGGCTAAGTGATTTTGAGCTGTGCAACCAAAAGGTTTTAATTGTGGCCACAACTAATCTGGTTGCTCCTCTTGAAAAGTAACTTTTTGGTTAAGAAAAATATTTTGGTGGGTTTTTCAGAGCGAGGAGTTGCAGAAAGGAGAACAGGGCTAAGTGATTTTGAGCTGTGCAACCAAAATGTTTTAATTGTGGCTAGGCTACAACTAATCTGATTGATCCATTTGAAAAGTAACTTTTTGGTTAAGAAAAAAATATTTTGCAGGGCTTCCCAGCGAGGAGTTGCAGAAAGGAAAATAGAGCTAAGTGATTTTGAGCTGTGCAACCAAAAGATTTTAATTGTGGCCACAACTAATCTGATTGCTCCATTTGAAAAGTAACTTTTTGGTTAAGAAAAATATTTTGGTGGGTTTTTCAGAGCGAGGAGTTGCAGAAAGGAGAACAGGGCTAAGTGATTTTGAGCTGTGCAACCAAAAGGTTTTAATTGTGGCCACAACTAATCTGGTTGCTCCTCTTGAAAAGTAACTTTTTGGTTAAGAAAAATATTTTGGTGGGTTTTTCAGAGCGAGGAGTTGCAGAAAGGAGAACAGGGCTAAGTGATTTTGAGCTGTGCAACCAAAAGATTTTAATTGTGGCCACAACTAATCTGATTGCTCCATTTGAAAAGTAACTTTTTATTCCCTTCTGTCATCACTGTCCTCATTCATAATAAAATGGCTGGGAAAAAAATATGCTGTGCAACACAGGTTATGTCATAAAGACAAACACATTCACTAATGGTATCTCTAAATTTCCAATAGTGATCTCAAACTGTTAAGTTTTAAAAAAGCCAACCGAGCAAAGCAAACCCCAAACCATGTTTTTGGGCCAGTTTATTTTAAGTTCAGTCCTGGAGGATCCTGATCTTTTTTCAGCTTGTTACTGGAGCCATGAAATTACCACCACAAAAAAATAGAGTCCTTAGTGAGATCCATGAGATCAAAACCTTGTTGCCTATGGCAGCAGTGTTCTGGTTCTTCGATTTGTTTCCCTTCTCCAGGCCCACAAACCTTCAAATGGAAGAACCACAGCAAGACTCTGTGAGTGCTGAGGGGTGTAAAGAAGGTTCAGCTACGTTTCTGCCCACTTGAGGATGTTTTGGGGCATTGTTTCACCTCACTAGTTGAAATTAGAGGGCACAGTCACTGGGGTGTAACGCTGTAGGATACTGCAAGGGTTCTCTGTAATCAAACCACCGAATGCTGTCTCAACACATGCACAGATAGTAAAGGTACCAGTGCCAAAGGGCTGCTCTTCCTTACCAGCTTAACACAAAAGCTACATTAACTACCTGCTACTGCGAGGCCACAACTGAAGGAACAAGTTTTAAGCTCGTAAATCAAATCATTGATACAAAAGTTTTATCTTGGAAACAAGGAAAATCTCATTAAAAAAAAATTAAAATCCACCCCCATCAGCCAACACTTAACAGATAATTTTTCATCTGGGATAGCAACTGACTGATGTCTTCATTCTTGTTAACCTTTGAGAATTAAAGGAACCACCTATGACTTTTGAGATCACTTTTGCTAATTTGACAGCAGGAATCCTAAAGGGGTTTGGTCTTCTCTTGGCAACTTAGTCATCGATGGCAGTTTGACTGAGGCTTTGATGGGGAGCTCACTTGCGAGGCTGATGGATGTGCTGTTTGACATGTTGTGGGTGAGGAAGCTTCTCCACGGAAGGATGTGGTTTCTGGTGAGCCACCTGAGCTGCAGCTGGAGGGAAGTCCTTGTCACCCTGTTCAAAGAACGCACAGAAAGAAAAGTTAAGGAACCTCAAAAGCCTACTTCTCAGTTCAGTGGCCACAAGACATGATAAAGTAGATGGGGAACAGTGTTGCATCTTGTTCTGAAGTTCCCCTGTACACATCTCATCTTGCCATGCTTTTAGTCAACTTCAAAATTCCTCCCTTATCCCAGTTTCACCTCTTCCAGCTACACACATTCTGAGAAACAGCTGTGTGTAGTAAGATGTCCTTGACCTGACTGCTCTTTACACAGCAACTGTGGTGGAAGATCCATGTCCTGACTTGCCCAAGCATGATCCCTACCTAAACCATGATTCCAACCATTCTCTGAGGTCTCTTCCAACCTAAACCATTCTATGATTCTATATCCTTACAGGCAGGAGTGCTGCTCCCCATCACAGATCAAGCCATAGCAGCAGGCTCAACATGCAGTCACTTCCAAAGGATGAACACAACAATATCCACCTTGGATATGAAAAGGAGCTCCAGTAAAGTGCTAACATTTCAAAAGTAAACCAGTGGAAGCGTTTTCCATAAGCAATTTCCATTTCACACAAACTCAAGGAGAATGCTCCAAGGGTCCTACGCAAACACACAAACTACAAAGCCTTTTCTCGTCCAAGAGGAAGGGGGAATGAAAAAGACCTAATTTTTACTACGAGGGGGAATGGGTTCAAACTGGCAGAGGGGAGATTTAAATGGGATGTTAGGAGGAAGTTCTTCACAGTGAGGGTGGTGAGACACTGGAACAGGTTCCCCAGGGAGGTTGTGGTTTCTCCCTCCCTGGAGGTGTTCAAGGCCAGGCTGGATGAGGCCTTGAGCAACCTGATCTAGTGGGAGGTGTCCCTGCCTGTGGTGGAGGGTTGGAACTGGATGATCTTTGAGGTCTCTTCCAACCTAAACCATTCTATGATTCTGTGATTCTATATCCTTACAGGCAGGAGTGCTGCTCCCCATCACAGATCAAGCTATAGCAGCAGGCTTCGCATGCAGTCACTTCCAAAGGATGAACGCAGCAACATCCACCTTGGATAGGAAAAGGAGCTCCAATAAAGTGCTAACATTTCAAAAGTAAAACAGTGGAAGCATTTTCCAGAAGCAATTTCCATTTCACACAAACCCAAGGAGAATGCTCCAAGGGTCCTACGCAAACACACAAACTACGAAGCCTCTTCTGGTCCAAGAGGAAGGGGGAATGCAAAAGACCTAATTTTGCTCTGCTCAGTGGTTAATTCTGAGAAGCCACCATAAGCTTATCTACGACTTGAAAGAAATGTAATGATGATCTTACCCGAGCAATGACTCCAGAGATGAACACTGTTGGTTTAGGTGGGCTGGGAAAAGAAAAAAAAAAACAAACAAACAAAAAGGATTAATTAATTGTAGGCAAACTACTTAGGAGGGAGAAATGAAACGTGCTTCACACATGCAATGCAAAGGAAGTGGCATCTGGGGCAATTAACCAGTGTTTCAAATAGACAGGATGAATTGTGGCAGCAGCAAAAGGCTAGTCCAAGACCACTCTGTGCCTTATTTAAGCTGAGAGTCTTTGTGTGCATCGTTGCCTTTATCCTCACAGTTCATACACAGGCTGCCAGCAGCACTTCAGGCTTAGTCTATTTGTATTGCAACAATGAAAATGGTAGTTGGACTAAACTTACTGCTGTGATGGAGAATAAAATCCAAGTTTATAGCTGACAATCAAATGGATTTGGATTCTCAGCCTCAGGAAAGAGAAAAAAACAAACCAACAGCTAGAGTATTTTCAATCAGGGGGTTTCAAGCAGATACTTTACCTCTTCTGTTACATCTGCAATAAAACAACTGCTGAAAAACATTAAGCAAACCCTGCCTTGCTTTTTCATTTAGAAACATAGAATCAGTCAGGGTTGGAAGGGACCACAAGGAGCATATAGTTCCAACCCCCCCCACCATGCCCAGTGTCACTCTACCCTACATCAGGCTGTCCAGACCCTCACCCAGCCTGGCTGCAAACACCTCCAGGGATATGGCCTCAAACACCTCCCTGGGCAACCCATTCCAGGCTCTCACCACTCTCATGCTCAACAACTTCCTCCTCACATCCAATCTGAATCTCCCCACCTCCAGCTTTGCTCCATTCCCCCTAGTCCTGGCACTACCTCAGAGCCTAAAAAGTCCCTCCCCAGCTTTTCTGTAGCCCCCTTCAGATACTGGAAGGCCACAACAAGGTCACCTCAGAGCTTTCTCTTCTCCAGACTGCACAGCCCCAACTCTTTCAGTCTGTCCTCATAGCAGAGGTGCTGCAGCCCTCTGAGCATCCTCACAGCCCTTCTCTGGACACACTGCAGCATGTCCACATCCCTCTTGTCTCAGGGGCTCCAGAACTGGATGCAGTACTCCAGGTGGGGTCTCACCAGAGTGGAGCAGAGGGGGAGAATCACCTCCCTGGCCCTGCTGGCCACACTTCTCCTGATGCAGCCCAGGATCTTCTTGGCTTTCTGGGCTGCAAGTGCACACTGCTGCCTCATGTTGAGCTTCTCCTCCATCAGCACCCCCAGGTCCCTCTCCTCAGGGCTGCTCTCCAGCCAGTCCCTGCCCAGCCTGGATTTGTGCTTGGCATTGCCTCAACCCAGCTGCAGGACCTTGCACTTGGTCTTGTTTGCAGACCTCCATCTCTGCCAAAAGAAACCGACTCTCCCCAGGTAGAATTTGGCACTGAGGACTTCCTTAGTGTGAGCCATGGTTTTCCTTGGGGGGGCTAAGCTATTGACCACCTCTCCATGGAGGCTGAAGTGCAGCCACACCTAACAATCCACCCTTGTTTCCTCCTGGCATTGACAGTGTCTAAATTACAAATACTCAGCAACTTCAGTAGTCTTCTGGGCAAGCAGAACCATCCCATGTATGGAGTCTGCAGAAGGACCAAGGCAAGGAGCTCCTCAAAGTCCCCCACAGTACTTATTTCTTTGGGAGTTGGAAGTTGGGACTTTTCAGCCTGGAGAAGAGAAGGCTTCCAAGAGACCTTATAGTAACCTTCCAGTATCTGAAGGGGGCCTACAGGAGGGCTGGGGAGGGACTATTCACAAGGTCTTGTGATGACAGGACAAGGGGGAATGGGTTCAAACTGGCAGAGTGGAGATTGAAACAGGATGCTAGGAGAAAGTTCTTCACAGTGAGGGTGGTGAGACACTGGAACAGGTTGGCCAGGGAGGTTGTGGTTTCTCCCTCCCTGGAGGTGTTCAAGGCCAGGCTGGATGATGTCTTGAGCGACCTGATCTAGTGGGAGGTGTCCCTGCCTATGGCAGGGGGTTGGAACTGGATGATGTTTGAGGTCTCTTCCAACCTAAACCATTCTATGATTCAATGATTTCAGAAATCCAAGTAACCTCAGGCACTGCAAAGGGAAGCAGAGGAGGGAGGAAAAGTTGTGCCTCCCTCTGAGCACGGAGTGCTTGTCGCAGCTCCAACCACGAGTGAGCCTCTACCCTGTGATGTTACAGCTGAGGTGGTGGGAACAACACAGAGCAAATGATTTGTTAGAGGAGCTACACTGATTATTATGATGGACTTTACAACCACGCAGCTTGTAAAGAATCATTTATCTGATGTTATGAGACATTAAGGCGGCCAGCAGCAGCAGGGCACTGAGACCTTGATATATCATGGTCTAACAAATATGGCCTGAGCCCTGTTTAAGTTGCAGCATTACTACAGAGCCTCTGAACACCCTCATTATTTAACAAGGCTCATCATACCTCCAGGAAACTTTTAACAGGTCAGAAGGACAGGATTAGAAACAGGGGGAGAAAGGAAGGAGGTTAAGCTCTGAAATCATAGAATCATAGAATGGTTTAGGTTGGAAGAGACCTCAAAGATCATCCAGTTCCAACCTCCCTGTGCCATAGGCAGGGACACCTCCCACTAGAACAGGTCACTTAAGGCCTCATCCAGCCTGGCCTTGAACACCTCCAGGGAGGGAGCAGCCACAGCCTCCCTGGGCAACCTGTGCCATTGTCTCACCACCCTCATTGTGAAGAACTTCCTCCTAACATCCCGTTCAAATCTCCCCTCTGCCAATTTGAACCCATTCCCCCTCATCTTGTCATTACAAGACCTTGTCAATAGTCCCTCCCCAGCCCTCCTGTAGGCCCCCTTCAGATACTGGACGGTTACTATGAGGTCTCCTCAAAGTCTTCTCTTCTCCAGGCTGAGGAGCCCAAACTCTCTCAGCCTGTCCTCATAGCAGAAGTGCTGAAGCCCTCTGATCATCAATGCCTCCATGTAAGAGCACCAGTTATATTTCCTGCAAAAAGAGAGATTATTCTCATAGTCATATTAGACTTCCTTCAGTCTAATTTTCTTAGTATGAATTAATAACAAACATCAGTAGCAAAACAATTTTGACTTTATCCTAATTGTACTTATCCAGTTAGTATGTTACAGTCTGAGGTGATGCAAAGCTCAAGATGAGGCTGCAGTGTGAGTGCAGCCCAGACAGCAACTGTGTGCTGGGCTGCAGCAAGAGCAGCTGTGGGCAGCAGGGCAAGGGAGGGGATTCTGCCCCTTGGCTCTGCTCTCCTCACACCCCACCTGCAGCACTGTCTGCAGCTCTGCAGCCCCCAGCACAGGAAAGATGTGCAACTGTTGGAGAGAGTCCAGAGCAGGACCACAAAGATTCTGAGAGGGCTGCAGCAGCTCTGCTATGAGGACAGGCTGAGAGAGTTGGGGCTCTGCAGCCTGGAGAAGACTTTCAGGAGACTTTGGTGTGGCTTTCCAGTATCTGAAGGGGGCTACAAGAAGGCTGGGGAGGGACTATTGACAAGGTCCTGTAATGAGAGGATGAGAAGGAATGGGTTTAAAGTGTCAGAGGGGAGATTGAAAGTGGATGTTAGGAGGAAGTTCTT
>VWZI01006783.1:16809-51256 GCA_013396835.1 Psilopogon haemacephalus
AGAAGAGCCCAACCCCACCTGGCTACAACCTCCCTTCAGGTAGTTGCAGACAGCAATGAGGTCTGCCCTGAGCCTCCTCTTCTGCAGGCTGCACACCCCCAGCTCCCTCAGCCTCTCCTCACAGGGCTGTGCTCCAGGCCCCTCCCCAGCCTTGCTGCCCTTCTCTCAACACCTTCCAGCACCTCAACATCTCTCTTGAATTGAGGGGCCCAGAACTGGACACAGCACTCAAGGTGTGGCCTGACCAGTGCTGAGTCCAGGGGCAGAATAACCTCCCTGCTCCTGCTGGCCACACTGTTCCTGCTCCAGGCCAGGATGCCATTGGCTCTGCTGCCCACCTGGGCACACTGCTGCCTCCTGTTCAGCTCCTATCTCCCAGCACCCCCAGGTCCCTCTCTGCCTGGCTGCTCTCCAGCCACTCTGTCCCCAGCCTGTAGCTCTGCCTGGGGTTGTCAGAGTCCGGGAAGCTTAACCAAACCCAATGCAACAACCTACATTTTCAGGATTTTGTAAGCTGTGATGGTTGCTTTGAGGATAGACTTAATCTGATGAAAATAGGTTTGACAGATGTTGTTTTGAAGATGCAGCATCGCTTTGTCTGGGCGTCAGTAAACAAGAAAGAAAGAAACCCCACTCCTCTCTGACAGAAACCTTGATTTTGTTTCTAGCTACGTGTGCTTCACAGCTACTCACAGCTCCTGAATGCACACATTTATGTAAAGCTAAATATAGCCACAGACAATGTTGTGTAAGGAGGAACAGCACTTTTGCCAAGACTGATAAGTGCGTCGGCACTTTCGGAGCAAATCCTTGTTTTATTAGAACATATGGAGAAAGAGAACACAGCTGTTGAGATCTTGAGTATTCAGAGGACTAACCCTGGCTTTACATGTGTGATCACAGCATCACAGAATTAACCAGGTTGGAAAAGACCTCCAAGTCATAGAATTATAGAATGGTTTAGGTTGGAAGAGACCTCAAAGCTCATCCACTTCCAAACCCCTCTGTGCCATAGGCAGGGACACCTCCCACTAGAACAGGTTGCTCAAGGCCACATCCAGCCTGGCCTTCAACACCTCCAGGGAGGGAGCAGCCACAACCTCCCTGGACAACCTGTGCCAGTGCCTCGCCACCCTCACTGTGAACAACTTCCCCCTAACATCCAGTTTCAATCTCCCCTCTGCAAGTTTAAACCCATTCCCCCTCGTCCTGTCATTACAAGACTTTGTGAATAGTCCCTCCCCAGCCCTCCTGTAGCCCCCTTCATATACTGGAAGGCTACTATAAGGTCTCCTGGAAGCCTTCTCTTCTCCAGGCTGCAGAGCCTCAAGTCTCTCAGACTGTCCTCATAGCAGAGCTGCTGCAGCCCTCTGATCATCCTCATGGCTCTTCGTGATCATCGAGTCCAACCTATCACCTGACCCTTCTCATTAACTAAACCATGGCGCTAAGTGCCTCATCAAACCTTCTCTTAAACACCTCCAGGGTGTTGCTGCTAAGAACTGCTCCCGATTCTCTACTGCATTCACTTACCCTGACTGTAATGAAACAAAACAAGGACTGGATTTCTACTATGTCCTAAGTCTAATTTTAAGTAACATCTTTATCTGACATTGCAAGGAAATCACAAAGATGGAATACAGGAAAAGACCATTAACGACACAAAATGAGGCACTAATAACACTAAAATCTTATGCCTGCCCCTTAGACATGTGAGTTGAAGTGAAGCCATGCTGTAAAGATAGCATACTGTTTAGATTAGATAGATAATTCTCAGTAAACTCTGAGTGAAGTAGACAGGGGTGGATTGTGCTGGTTTGAACTAATTGGAGAGTTTGAGTGAGAAATTAGACTATTGGCTGAGAGAGGAAAACACAGGATGTCACTTCACCCAGAGCTTTACTGAGAAAGAAAAAAAATGTTTTTAAGTATTATAACCAAAATATAGATAACACAGATGGTTTCAGACCGCTCTGGCTGTAGCTGCTCTTTGCATGGTCTCCTTTGTCTCTGCCGTGGTAGCTAATTCTCAGTAATACTACTAACTTCTTTCTACTGCTAACCCCCTTGGCTGATTCACCTCAGCTTATCTGAAGCATCAACAGGTGGTGAGATAAGGCTGGGGAAGGTGGGAAAGGTGGTAGGGGTGGTCGGTTACCCCTCTTGGGGATTTTGGTCTCTGAGAGGGCTGTGGTGTTTCTGTATTACCTTTGCACTCTATATATCTGTAAATATCTGATACATCTTGTAAATATCTGCTTGTATATTGTGCATTGCTGTAAATATAAAGCTTCATTTATCAACTTCCAGTGTTCTGAGTCCTAGCTGGGGTTTGTATCAAAAGATGGGAAGGAGGGGAGGTGGCAGGTAATTGCTTAAACCACTACACAGAGTAACGCTGGAATTACTGTGGAATATCCTACAGGCTGCAGAGCACACAGAGGACAGGTGTGTATTTATTCAGGTGTATTTAAAATAGAGGAGCTTCACAGGGAATTGCACAGATATTAACTTCATCTAAGGACGCAGTGTATGTGCCCGCCCATGCGCAGAGGCTGTGCACATATGCAGAGGTCCACAGCTGTTTGAGAATGGGCCCCAAAGCAGGAAAGAATGCAGCACACTCTCAATGGTAGTGTCAGGGGAGAGTGATTGGCATTGGAATGGGCTGCCCAGGGAGGTGGCGGAGTCCCCATCCCTGGAGGCGTTTAAGAGGAGGATGCATGAGGCACTTAGTGCCATGGTTCAGGTAATTAGAAGGGTTGGGTGATAAGTTGGACTCGATGATCCTAGAGATTAATTTTGTGATTCTGTGACTTGGAAAATGACCAGAACCTTCTACTGAGCATCTCACTTCCAAACAAACATATCCTTCGCTATTGTTACCAAAAGTTGCTCAGGCAAGCAAAATGAAAACCATATCTGGAATAATATGACCCACAGTTACCCACTGATCCCCCCCACTGCTCCCGGGTGTGTTTTGCCATTTCCTACCTTGTTCTGGCACGATATTCACTCCAGGAGCAGAAAGTTCTCCAAATATTCTGATCAAAAGTTCACCTTTTAGTCAGCAAAACTGCAGATTTTAATCCTGCCCTTATCCCTCTGGAGTTAAAACAGTTTTGAGCAGCCATTCAAAACGTCCAAGCTGCTTGGGCGTTCCTACGTTCTGGTTATGAAACACGAAAGCCAACTCGCTTTAGTTTCAGCCTAACGCCTTTTTAAAGATGTCCAGACTCTCCTTTAGAGAGGGGTGCTCATTTGAATTTATGGAGTCGCCTTTGATTTTGGCAACGTCTGCAAAAAAAAAAAAAAAAAAAAAATTCCAACGCGATTAGAACACACCGAGATGATCAAAACCACATTTCTCTGCAGCAGAGTGAAAAAAAAAACAAACCACTGAGCAGCACACTCCTCATCAGCTCGCCTGGAATATTTTCCCGTTGGTTATAACACATTAAGGTTCTAAATTTTCTGGACTGAAGAGTAATAATTAATCCGACTGACTACCGGAGGGAAATATGCTGGCTGGCTGCACAGGATCTGATGTTCCATCATAATTTATCCTGTTGAGCTCATTCATCCGCCGCAGCTTTCAAACCCTGTAGAGTCACCCACAGGATGGCACTGTTGAACCTCCGAGGAGCGGGAACGGTAAATAACAAACTCCCTGCAAGACATCCAGGTGCTGTGGTAAACACCCATCCAAGTTCAAGGCAGCGCTTCCCCCTCCACACCTCACCTTGAGGAAACGCAGCACCCATACAGGCATGCGAACAGATTCATATGAGTGCCTACAAACACCACTTCAAGGACAGGCAGGATGAGGCTGTGGGCAGCCTGATCTAGGGTAGGGTGTCCCTGCCCACGGCAGGGGGGTTGGAACTGGATGATGCTTATGGTCCCTTCCAACCCTGACTGATTCTATCATTCTACGCAAGCAAAATTAATGCAAGTCTAAATGAAGACCTCAATGCCCTATACACTTAGCTTACTTTTAATTGCAAGAAGACTCTCAATCCCTAACAAATTTAGCATAGCTAGGTTTTAAATGTGACAAGGAACAAAGCTCACAGGCTCACAGGATGTTAGGGGTTGGAAGGGACCCAAAGAGATCATCCAATCCAAGCCCTCTGCCACAGAAGGACCAGACAATCCAACTCAGGGCACACAGAAACATATCCAGACAGGCCTTGAAAGCCTCCAGACAAGGAGACTCCACAACCTCTCTGGGCAGCCTGTGCCAGTGCTCTGGGACCCTTCCAGTCAAGAAGTTGCCCCGTGTGTTGAGCTGGAACCTCCTGTGCCGCAGCTTACATCCACTGCTCCTTGTCCTATCCCAGGACACTGTCCCCCCACTCCTGACCCCCAGCCCACAGATATTTAGAAACATTTATTAGATCCCTTCGCCTTCTTCTTTTCTCCAGACTAAGTAGCCCCAGGTCCTTCAGCCTCTCCTCATCAGGCAGTGCTGCAGTCCCCTCAGCATCCTCACAGCCCTCTGCTGGACCCTCTCCAGCAGGTCCCTGTCCCTCTTCAACTGGGGAGCCCAAAACTGAAGGCAGTACTCAAGATGAGGTCTCAGCAGGGCAGAGTAGAGGGGGAGGAGAACCTCCCTTGATCTGCTGGACACACTCTTCTTAATACACTCCAGGATCCCATTGGCCTTCTTGGCCACCAGGACATATTGCTGTGCCATGGATGTTCTCTGCCAGCACTTCAAGATGGGGCCTCACCAGGGCAAAGCAGAGGTGGAGTTCTCTTAAGAGGAGTCAGATAAGGATACATCTTCATTTAAATGAACCTTGAGAAATTTAATTTCTGCACAGAGAAACTAAGCTCCATCAACCTGTGTAGAAGTAACCATTTAATTCCCCTTCTACCGTTATTACACTGGCAGCATCTTCATTTCCCAGCTAGAAGCATTCAATCACCTCCACACTAGCAGAACAGGCTGCTTCTTCCTTTAACATTTATCTGAAGGTTTTAATCTAGAAGGTTGCATATTACAGAAGATATTGCAAAACCATCTGCAAAACTCCCCCTGTCAAAGGGGCTGGAGCTTGAGATCAAAACTTCCTCTGTCAAAAGGACTGGAACTTGGGATCAAGACTTCCACTATCAAAGGGGCTGGATTTGGGACCAAAACTTCCACTGTCAAAGGGGCTGGATTTGGGACCAAAACTTTCCCTGTCAAAGGGACTGGATTTGGGAACAAAACTTTCACTGTCAAAGGGACTGGAGCTTGGGACCAAGAAAACACACAGAAAATCACCCCAAAGAAGCCAATAGCAATGGGATTCAAAGCAATTGTGGTGGTTTAGCAGTTACCTGCCCCCCCACACACCTTTTATAAACCCCGACTAAGACTCAGAAAACACTGGAAGTTAATAAAGGAAGCTTTATATTTACAGCAATGCACAATATACAAGCAAATATTTACAAGGTATAACAGATATTTACAGATATATACAGTGAAAAGGTAATACAGAAACACCACAGCCCTCCCAGAGACCAAAATCCCCACGAGAGGGTAACCAACCCCGCCCCCCACCACCTTTCCCCCCTTCCTCAGTCTTATCTCACCACCTGTAGATGCTGCAGATAAGCTGAAGTAGATCAGCCAGGGGATTAGTGATAGAAAGGAGTTAGTAGTTTTACTCTGAATTAGCTACCAAGACAGAGACAAAGGAGACCATGCAAGAGAGGCAGAAGCCATCTGCTAATCTGGTTGTTTTGATAACAATTCTTAAAAACAACTATTTTTTTCTCTCTCAGTAAAGGTCTGGGTGAAGGGACACACTGTGTTTACCTCTCTCAGCCAATAGTCTAATTTCTCCTTCAAATTCTCCAATTAGCTCAAACCAACACAGCAATCCAATCTGAAGGATCTCAGGAGCTCTTAGATGGCAAGCTTTCGCTCCCTGTGAAGTACATGTCCAGCTTTTTTAAGTGATTATAAAAGCCATGACAATGGAAAGGGACAAGGGATCAATGTGCCATTCAATCTGAATATAGTCCTACAGTAGGAGCCCTTCCTCTCAATGGGATGCAGAAAACTTCCAACTCCTGAATGTCAATAGCACTACTGATCTTTCTCTTAATCTGACAAAGACGACTGCTAATTTCCCCGTTCAGTCTGTTAGACCTGGTGCTCCGTTTGTCTGAATGGCTTCTAATTACTTTAGTGACAGCTAAAGCAGCTCATTTCCTTATAGCATCTGCAAGAAGGTGGCTGACCACTTGACAGCACTGCCTTCTGCCATACAGAACAGGGGTAGAGTACATTTATTCTGTGTACACACACACACACATCTCCTTCTTCACTCTGCTTCTACAAGACAAACAGATCAGTCTCTCTGAAAAATGAAAAGAAAACAAGTGTGCACAGTCCCAGCTCAATTCACAGTTATTAAACAGCAGCAATACCATTGGCACTTTTGTACTGATAGTTTGTGGTAGTCTTTTATGCTGGTCTTTTCTGTACAGAGCACAAAAGCAAAGAAAAAATAGAAAAGACACTAAAGATTACTCACTTGATCCACTACCTGCACTATCCACTCTTGGCTGGAGTGCTGCCTCAAGGCAGGTTTCTGTAGTTCCAGCTAAAGGGTGTCCCCAGCAAGACCATAAATCATAGAATCATAGAAATAAGCAGGTTGGAAGAGACCTTCAAGCTTATCCAGTTCAACCTAGCACCCAGCCCTAGCCAATCAACCAGACCATGGCACTAAGTGCCCCATCCAGGCTTTGCTTCAACACCTCCAGGGATGGCAACTCCACTCCCTCCCTGGGCAGCACATTCCAATGCAAATCCCTCTCTCTGCCAAGAACTTCCTCCTAACATCCAGCCTAGACCTCCCCTGGCACAACTTGAGGCTGTGTCCCTCCACTCCTTCTGTTGCTGGGTGCCTGGCAGAAGAGCCCAACCCCACCTGGCTACAACCTCCCTTCAGGTAGTTGTAGACAGCAATGAGGTCTGCCCTGAGCCTCCTCTTCTCCAGGCTAACAATCCCAGTTCCCTCTGATGCTCCTCATTAAGTAGAACAAGTCTTCACCAGCTTTGTTGCCTTTTCCTGGACAAACTACAGCACCTCAATGCCAATCACTCTCTCTGGCAAGAACTTCCTCCTAACATCCAGCCTGTACCTCCCTTGGCACAGCTTGAGACTGTCTCTCCTCCTTCTGTTGCTTCCAAAACAACTTCCTACTGGTAGTATCTCCAGCCACTGTCTATATGTTATAGCAAGTGATAATACAATAATGGAGTTGACTTAAGAAATCATTTGCCTACTCATCTTTGATGCCAGGGACACTGGGCACAATTAAGATGTACTTCTTCTTACATGTGTTTCTTATGAAGTGCACTTAAGTACACCCACACATTTTAATTAACAGGTTTTTATTTGCTAACGAACAAGGATACACCTTTCATAGAAATCTATTAACATGCAAATCTCTCCTTATTCAGAGGTCATTCCTTATGCAGTTCTACAGTAATGGAGTCTCAGCAGGTCAGCCTCACAATTAATGAAAAGATGGAGCACTGCAATCAGATTTTCAAACAGTTAAAAAAGTGGAAACAGGAAACCCGAGAAGGAGTAATAAAGTGCAGCAGTACAGGTTGGGAGGTGATCTGCTGGAGAGCAGCCCTGTGGAGGGGACAGTCTCAGGTTGTGCCAGGGGAGGTCTAGGCTGGATTTTAGGAGGAAGTTCTTGTCAGAGAGAGTGATTGGCATTGGAATGGGCTGCCCAGGGAGGTGGTGGAGTCGCTGTCCCTGGATGTGTTGAAGCAAAGCCTGGATGAGGCACTTAGTGCCATTGGATTGGGCTGGGTACTAGGTTGGACTGGATGATCTTGGAGTTCTCTTCCAACCTGGCCTATTCTATTCTATTCTATTCTATTCTATTCTATTCTATTCTATTCTATTCTATTCTATTCTATTCCATTCCATTCTATTCTATTCTATTCTGTTCTATTCTATTCTATTCTATTCTATTCTATTCTATTCTATTCTATTCTATTCTATTCTATTCTGTTCTATTCTATTCTATTCTATTCTATTCTATTCTATTCTATTCCATTCCATTCTATTCTATTCCATTCCATTCCATTCCATTCCATTCCATTCCATTCCATTCCATTCCATTCCATTCTATTCTACTCTATTCTATTCCCTTAAAAAGGAATACATAATACCTTTCACATCAAAGCTTGCTGTGGCTGAGTTGATTTCCATAACCATGAAAAAAAAAAAGGGTATTTCCTAAATTAGATTGATATAAACACTTGTAAACACCAAGTTTCTCTTACAGTAAGACACGGGGCCAGCTGCTTTTTTTTTTTCCCTTGAAGAAAACCCAAAGCCTCAAATTAAAATGTCTGTCTGTGACAGGTTATCCTTATGTTTATGGAACAGAAGGATGTGTTCAGACCTGATACTTAGACCTCATTATTTGAAGGAAAAAAAGAAAAAAAGGCTAAGATAACCTCAGGCTTTCTGCCTTTCTCTGGGCTCAGAGCTATTTATACAATGAAAAAAAAAATATAAAACCCCAATGCACAGCTGGACAACTATTCCTGTGCTCTGCTTTGGCAGCGTTCATTCACTTGCTGGAGATGATTTTCTGTCTGAGAGCTCTATCCAAGATAATGTCTGTCTCAGTGAGAATGAATCCCTTATCTGTGGCAGGAAGTGCTCTCCGATATGCTGAACTGTTTGCTTGCAACAGATGGGTGATAATCTCACACTTTCTGTATTACTATCCCCTGAATTATTAAAAATGAAAGGGGGAAATTACCTCCATTTAGAATCATAGAATCAGTGAGGGTTGGAAGGGACCAGAAGGAGCATGGGACCACAGATGATCTTTGTGGTCCATTCCAACCTTGACTGATTCTATGATTCTATGATCATCCAGTTCCACCCCCCTGCCATGCCCAGGGACACCCTACCCTAGATCAGGCTGCCCACAGCCTCTGCCAGCCTGGCTGCAAACACCTCCAGGAATGTGACCCAAATCACCTCCCTGGGCAACCCATTCCAGGCTCTCACCACTCTCATGCTCAACAACTTCCTCCTCACATCCAGCCTCAATCTCCCCACCTCCAGCTTTGCTCCATTCCCCCTAGTCCTGCCACTATGTCATAGCCTAAAAAGTCCCTCCCCAGCTTTCTTGTAGCCTCCTTCAGATCCTGGAAGGCCACAAGAAGGTCACCTGGGAGCCTCCTCATCTCCACACTCTACAGCCCCAACTCTTTCAGTCTGTCCTCATAGCAGAGGTGCTGCAGCCCTCTGGGCATCCTCGTGGCCCTTCTCTGGACAAGCTCCAGCATGTCCACATCCCTCTTGTCCCAGGGGCTCCAGAACTGGATGCAGTACTTCAGGTGGGGTCTCAGCAGAGCAAAGTAGAGGGGGAGAATCACCTCCCTTGACCTGCTGGCTAACATCAGAGACTGAGACAAACAAAGGTGTCCCAACACCTCAGAAAGAAACTTGTTTTGAGCTAACTTTCTGAGAAATGCTACCCTACCCTACATTAGGCTACAGATGATGAGGCTCAAGAGATCAGATGAAGAGTCTTAGGTAAGTTCACCTGCCTGTTATCTTTCCAGACAATTACAATATTTATTTTTTTTTCCTCCAAGAGCATCCTCCTAGCCCCTGAACCTCTACTCTTTGTTCTAGAAAGATACTCATCCCCTCTGGATCTTTAATTCTTCCCCTTACTATCCAGCTGTGATAAATGACTGCTTGGAGACATTAGTCCCTGGGTATTCCTACACTCATGATCCTCTGCTGATTGACTTCTTGTTGCATGATCAAAAAGGGACTTCATGAAGCAGAAAATTTACTTTCTGCCGTTAATAAGTCCTACTACAGAGCTATCAGCAGGCTGCAAAAGGAAGGAAAAAAAAGCTTTTTTCTTTCTTTTTTTTTTTTTTTTTTCAGGGGAGAAACAAGTGCTAACACATGTTTAAATGTCGATTTAACTTGCTATCTTGCTGGAAACCTTTCTGGTTCTTTTGTGCACTTTTGGGCCCTGTCAGGAGGTGATAACCATGACATTGCTCCTTCAGAAAACCTAAACAACTGCTGGAGCCAAGCAAAGAAACAAAGCTGGTAGCAGCAGTTAAGATCAGCTGCTACAAGTACAGCTCTCAAAGGCAGACTGGTGCCTGAAGTTTTACCTTCCTGAGAAACTGTTGTCTTTAAAATTTCACAGCAGTGTTTGGCTTCTGCTGAATTTGGAGAGAACTGACTGCATCCTGTGACTGCCTAAAGGGTAGTATCTAATGACACCAGCTTGAACTGAGAGCCTCTAGGTGCCAGGCAAGGTTATGGAACAGGTCAGCTTGAGCGCAATCACACAGAACCTACAGGATGGCCAAGGGACCAGACCCAGCCAGCAGGGGTTCAGGAAGGGCAGGTCCTGCCTGACCAACCTGATCTCCTTTTATGATCAGGCTCCTGCCTGGTGAATGCAGGACAGGCTGTGGATGTAGTCTGCCTGGACTGCAGCAAAGCCTTTGACACCACCTGCTGCAACAAGCTCCTGGCAAAGCTGAGCCTGATGCTGTTCAATATCTTTATTGAAGACCTGGGTGAGGGGATTGGGAGAAAAGACCAACTCCACCTGGCTACAACCCAGCAAGTCAAACAAAGCCAAATTCTAAGCTAAGGGTGATAATTCTCCAGCAGAGTTGATTTAAAATCACATGTATGGACATGAATTTGAAATGTATGGATATGAATCTTCCTGAACAATTTTGGGTTTGCATCTACCCAAAATAGCCTTTGGATTGCCTAGGTCCAGGGAAGAGAAGAAAAACCCATCATTTGGAGACAAGTCACTAGTGGTGTGCCCCAGGAATCAGTGCTGGGCCTGATCCTGTTCAATATTTTTATTGATGATCTGGACGAGGGGATTGAGTCCAGCATCAGTAAGTTTGCAGATGACACCAAGTTAGGAGCAGGTGTGGACCAACTGGAGGGTAGGAAGGCCCTGCAAAGGAACTTGCACAGGCTGGATGGGTGGGCAGAAGCCAATGGGATGAGACTGAACAAGGCTAAGTGCAGGGTTCTACACTTTGGCCACAACAACCCCAAGCAGTGCTACAGGCTGGGGACAGAGTGGCTGAGAGCAGCCAGGCAGAGAGGGACCTGGGGGTGCTGGGAGATAGGAGCTGAACAGGAGGCAGCAGTGTGCCCAGGAGGGCAGCAGAGCCAATGGCATCCTGGGCTGGATCAGGANGGAGGCTCAGGGCAGACCTCATTGCTGTCTGCAGCTACCTGAAGGGAGGTTGTAGCCAGGTGGGGTTGGGCTCTTCTGTCAGGCAAGCAGGGACAGAAGGAGAGGACACAGTCTCAAGCTGTACCAGGCTGGATGTTAGGAGGAAGTTGTTGCCAGAGAGAATGATTTGCATTGGAATGGGCTGCTCAGGGAGGTGGTGGAGTCTTGGTTCCTGGAGGTGTTGAAGCAAAGCCTGGATGGGGCACTTAGTGCCATGGTCTGGTTGATTGGCTAGGGCTGGGTGCTAGGTTGGACTGGATGAGCTTGGAGGTCTCTTCCAACCTGGCTTTTTCTGTTCTGTTCTAAGGAATGAGGGAGATGTGTGTCATTAAACCAAAGATGTTCCATACAATGGTTCATACTGGTTCATCCATACCAGTTGCCAAGCATTTTTTTTTTCAGTCTTTGCCTTGATCTCAGAAATGTGACCTTGCTGTCATTTTAATGCCAACTGTAAAACAGGCTTGCAATTAGTTCTTTAAAGTTCAAGTGATTCTAGTGAAATCTCTTATGACCCAAAATGCAAATGAATGCCTTAGTTCTACATCTTGGTAGTGTAGGGAATTCAGATTCTTTTATGTCCTAGATATGCTAGAGCAGGGGAAGAGAATATTATTGGGAGCAAAAACACTGGGACAAACACAGTAAAATGCTACCAGAACTAGTAATACTTTTGTGCCCATGTTAACTAACAAAGATCATGAAACCACAGGAGTCATGTAGAGCCATTTGATGGGAAGTGCACAAAGCCTTGCCTTATTTCTACACAGGTAAAATCTCTCAGCAGCTCTTCCTAAACCCATGCATGCTTCAGCTCTTCATTTCACATTAAGTCAAGCAACAGTTAGATAACAGAACTGAAACTGATTTTGGTACCAGTGAATCTCTCCTGTTTCCCAGCACATCAGGCTGTCAGATGAACAATTATAGAATCACAGAATCAGTCAGGGTTGGAAGGGACCACAAGGATCATCTAGTTCCAACCTCCCTGCCATGCCCAGGGACACCCTACCCTAGATCAGGCTGCCCACAGCCTCTGCCAGCCTGGCTGCAAACACCTCCAGGAATGTGGCCCCAACCACCTCTCTGGGCAACCCATTCCAGGCTCTCACCACTCTCATGCTCAACAACTTCCTCCTCACATCCAATCTGAATCTCCCCACCTCCAGCTTTGCTCCATTCCCCCTAGTCCTCTCACTACCTGACAGCCTAAAAAGTCCCTCCCCAGCTTTTCTCTAGGCCCCCTTCAGATACTGGAAGGCCACAATAAGGTCACCTGGGAGCCTCCTCTTCTCCAAACTGAACAGCCCCAACTCTTTCATTTCAAATTAACCTTGGCAGGCAGGGATTGGTGAAAGAGCATGTGTTAATTTAACTAAAACACATACCTATTGCTCTTCAAATCACCTGTGTCAGAGGGGAGACTGAAACTGGATGTTAGGAGGAAGTTGTTTGCAGTGAGGGTGGTGAGACACTGGCACAGGTTGCCCAGGGAGGTTGTGTGCTCCACAACCTCCCTGGAGGTGTTCAAGTTCAGGCTGGATGATGCCTTGAGCAACCTGTTGTAGTGGGAGGTGTCCCTGCCTATGGTGGATGTTTGGAACTGGTTGAGCTTTGAGGTCCCTTCCAACCTAAACCATTCCATGGTTCTCTGATCTGCATAATGTGGCACTTGCACTGATGGATTTATCAACTTACTGCTTCAGTCATCAGGAAGTCCTGGAAGCATGGAGCAGCCTTTCAGAAGGCTCACATCTTCCTGTATGAAAATGCTTCATTCATAATCTTGTCTAATTTTTTTTTTTCTCCATTCCTTACATTCACAGATAATTTTCACTTCTTAAATGGAGAAATTCACAGCCTCTTTTCCTGGCTTACATTCTGCATTGTGGCTGCTCCCTCCCTGGAGGTGTTCAAGGCCAGGCTGGATGAGGGCTTGAGCAACCTGTTCTAGTGGGAGGTGTCCCTGCCTATGGTGGATGTTTGGAACTGGATAAGCTTTGAGGTCCTTTCCAACCTAAACCATTCTATGATTCTATAACCCCGATACTGTTCACAGCACATCTTCTGGCTAGATTCTGAGAATCAGAGGCGACAGAACTCAAGACACACATCTAAGATTGTTTTTGAAGAATAGATAGCCAAGGAATGCTCCCAGGAGTTCTGTTTTGGCTTAGCAGCATATGAATGAACACCTTAAGGTTCCTCAGATCTGCTTGCATTTGTCTGCATCATCTTTAGTCTGTGGCATAAATTGCATGTGATTAATTCTTCCCTGATTTCTTCAGGCTATGCTCATGGGTGTAAATATAGACTGCCAGGTTGAAGAAAAGAAGGAAAACAGAGAGGAGAAGAGCCTGGATTTATGCTTTTTTTTTTTTCCCAGTTTGGTTTCCTCTTTCTTAAAATGCAGATAAGATTTGCAGTGTTAGTTTATGATCCATGATATGCCAAAATCAGTTTGACTGAAGACGGAGGAGAAACCCCACCAAAAAAACCCCTGTGGTTTTGCTTTCAAAATACAGAAGAGAAGTGAAATGTAGGAGCTGTTTGAAAAAAAAAAAGAATTTTACCACAAACCTGGCAGGGATGTGTGGGGAAAATGCCTGTGATTTTTTTCCAGTTGGAAATTCAGACAACCTCATAAACAGAGATGAAAATTTGAAGTGCCACATGTCAGTCTAGCGGCAAGTAAAATTCTGGTGAGACAAATCAGGCTTCAGGTGGATGTGAAGGTGTGGGGTGGCTTAAAGGTTTACTTTTACCTCCCTAAAGTGGACTGTTGGAAGTGCTGCTTGCATGTCCTTGAGCTGGAGGCTCCAGAGCTGCAGACAGTGCTGCAGGTGGGGTGTGAGGAGAGCAGAGCCAAGGGGCAGAATCCCCTCCCTTGCCCTGCTGCCCACAGCTGCTCTTGCTGCAGCCCAGCACACAGTTGCTGTCTGGGCTGTGTGTGCACACTGCAGCCTCATCTTGAGCTTCTCATCCACCCAGACCCCCAGGTCCTGTTCCTCAGGGCTGCTCTCAGCCATTCCCCACCCAGCCTGGAGTTGTGCTTGGGATTGCTGTGACCCAGGTGCAGGACCTTACACTTGGCCTTGTTGAATGCCATGAGGTTGGCCCGGGCAAACCTCTGCAGCCTGTACAGGTCCCTCTAATGCAATGTCTGAGTAATTTAATTTACATTTTCCCTAGCCTTTTTTGGCCTATGGAATCTTGCACACACAAGGATCATCTAGTTCCAACCCCCCTGCCATGCCCAGGGACACTCTCCCCTACATCAGGCTGCCCACAGCCTCTGCCAGCCTGGCTGCAAACACCTCCACAGGGAAGTGGCTCCAAACACCTCCCTGGGCAACTCATTCCAGGCTCTCACCACTCTCATGCTCAACAACTTCCTCCTCACATCCGACTTGAATCTCCCCACCTCCAGCTTTGCTCCATTCCCCCTAGTCCTGTCACTACCTCAGAGCCTAAAAAGTCCCTCCCCAGCTTTCTTGTAGGCTCCTTTCAGATACTGGAAGAAGAACCTGGTTGATTCTACGATACTATGAAGACTGGGAAATGAGGTGTCCAAGGGAGATCCTCCAAAGTGCAGCAGGAGGAATAAATAATACATTAACAGCAGGGCTGCAAGTTTTCTGTAATTGTGCTTGCTTACAAGATATAAAGGAAAAGCAAAATATTAACTTCAAAAGCATCTAAAGGTCACTGTGGGGAAGGAATCAGAGCAGCCAGTACCATCAGCCTATGTTTGGAGAGAAGAGCAGAATGCAAAGCTCTGCTCCTTAGAAGCTTTTGAGGTTCTGGCAGGTTTGTTTTGGTTTGTTGGTTTTTTTTTTTCCCCCTCTTGTAAACAACAATAAAAATCTTTCAAACACACAAGCAGAAACAAAACTGTGCAATGCCCGAAAGCAGGGAATTAATTCCACGGCTCTTTTCGAAGCAATAAATAAGAATGCTAAATTTCATTTAATCAAAAAGCCTTCTAAATGGCCTGATGTGGAAGAATTTGTGGTAATGCTATTAGTGTCACTCTTGATATAAAACAGCATACACACGGCTACGTACACCCTTCCTCTGGAATTAAAAGAAGCAGAAATTCCCAGAAATAAAAGAAGCAGAGAGGTAGAAAAAGAACCAGTTCGGTTTGCTGAATTTTCATTCCATCGTTCCAAATACAGAGGTAGGATTTCAACAAATGAGCCCAGTGGGGCTGCACATTAAATGTTCAGTTGATTGAGCAGTGCTCAGGCAAAGTCAAAAGGCTTAATGCACTGCATGCAAGTAAGGTGATTATTATAGGCAGTAACATGTTGCTTATTAGCAAATACTCTCATATGTTGCATGCCAAAACGCTGCAAAACTCACCCTAGCAATGGTAATTTTCAGATGTAGTGCAAAGTACTCTTATCATAATAACAAGCAAAGCTTGGATGGGGCACTTAGTGCCAGGGTCTGGTGACAGGTTGGGTGCTAGGTTGGGCTGGATGAGCTTGGAGGTCTCTTCCAACCTGGCTGATTCTATGCTTCTATGAAATACCAAACAGTATGGTACCAATGCATGTTCTAAACACCAATATGAAGTTACATGCTTGGAGAGTAACCATCAGGACTGGAGGGCAGCCAAGCTCATTGCCAACATTCAAGGTATTCAAGGATGCACACACACTTAGTAATGAAATTCTGCTCACTGTATTATTTTGAAGGCTTTCAGTAGTTCAAAATAGTCTCAAGGGAGACACTACAACTGAGGCTGTTCTAGAGAAGAAAAAATATTCTAATATGTTGCAAATACCAAATATTCTAACAGGTTGCATGGAAAAATGATGCAAAAAACCACCCTAGCAATGGCAATTTTCAGATGTAATGCAAAGTACTCATGACCATAATAACAAATACCAAAAAGTAAATATGACTTATCATCTTTTAAGAGTAACTATCCAGACTGGAGGGAAACCAAGCTCATTGCCAATATTCAAGCTATTGAAGGATGCACACATTTAAGTAATGACCTTTTGCTTACTGTATTGTTTTGAAGGCTTTCAGTAGTGCAAAATACTCTCAAGGGAGACACTACAACTGAAGCTGTTCTACAGAAGAAAGAATATTCTAATATGCTGCATGCAAGAACCACCCTAGCAACGGCAATTTTCAGATGTAATGCAAAGTACTCGTGACCATAATAACAAATACCAAACAGTAAACAGGATTTATCATGTTCTAAACACCAATATGAAGTTACATTCTTGGAGAGTAACCCTCAGGACTGGAGGGCAATCAAGCTCATTGCCAACATTCAAGGTATTCAAGGTTGCACAAAGTAATGAAATTTTGCTCACTATTATTTTGAAAGCTTTCAGTAGTTTGAAATACTCTCAAGGGAGACACTACAACAGAGGCTGTTCTAGAGAAGAAAAAATATTCTAATATGTTGCAAATACCAAATATTTTAACATGTTGCATGCAAAAAAACACCCTAACAATGGATGTAATGCAAAGCACTCTTATCATAATAACAAGCAAAGCCTGGATGGGGCACTTAGTGCCATGGTTTAGTCAAGCAGATAGGCTGGGTGCTAGGTTGGGCTGGATGGGCTTGGAGGTCTCTTCCAACCTGGCTGATTCTATGAAATACCAAACAGTAAACACATTCAAGGTGTTGAATGAAACACACACTTAGGAATGAAATTTTCCTTACTGCATTGTTTTGACGGCTTTCAGTAGTTCAAAATATTCTCAAGGGAGACACTACAACTGAAACTGTTCTACAGAAGAAAAAATATTCTAATATGGTGCATGCAAAAATGATGCAAAAACCACCCTAGCAATGGCAATTTTCAGATGTAATGCAAAGTACTCGTGACCATAATAACAAATACCAAACAGGTAACAGGATTTATCATGTTCTGAACACCAATATGAAGTTACATTCTTGGAGAGTAACCATCAGGACTGGAGAGCAATCAAGCTCATTGCCAACATTCAAGGTATTCAAGGATGCACACACACTTAGTAATGAAATTCTGCTCACTGTATTATTTTGAAGGCTTTCAGTAGTTCAAAATAGTCTCAAGGGAGACACTACAACTGAAGCTGTTCTAGAGAAGAAAAAATATTCTAATATGTTGCAAACAGCAAATATTCTAACGGGTTGCATGGAAAAATGATGCAAAAAACCACCCTAGCAATGGCAATTTTCAGATGTAATGCAAAGTACTCATGACCATAATAACAAATACCAAAAAGTAAATATGATTTATCATCTTCTAAGAGTAACTATCCAGACTGGAGGGAAACCAAGCTCATTGCCAATATTCAAGCTATTGAAGGATGCACACATTTAAGTAATGACCTTTTGCTTACTGTATTGTTTTGAAGGCTTTCAGTAGTGCAAAATACTCTCAAGGGAGACACTACAACTGAAGCTGTTCTACAGAAGAAAGAATATTCTAATATGCTGCATGCAAGAACCACCCTAGCAATGGCAATTTTCAGATGTAATGCAAAGTACTCGTGACCATAATAACAAATACCAAACAGCAAACAGGATTTATCATGTTCTAAACACCAATATGAAGTTACATTCTTGGAGAGTAACCATCAGGACCGGAGGGCAATCAAGCTCATTGCCAACATTCAAGGTATTCAAGGATGCACACACACTTAGTAATGAAATTTTGCTCACTGTATTATTTTGAAGGCTTTCAGTAGTTTGAAATACTCTCAAGGGAGACACTACAACTGAAGCTGTTCTAGAGAAGGAAAAAAAATAAACCCAAGCTTCTGGAGCTCTATTTTTTTTTTTTTTTAATCAAAAAGAAGGCTTTGGAGGAAGCATCAGAAAGCAGTGACAAACATTCAATACTAAAAAAAAATTTTTTTAAATAATAATTAAAAAAAAAAAACCACCACAAAACCAAAAACCCAAACAAACCACCAAACAAACCAAACAAGCTCCATCTGTCCTAAATATAGATCCCTGTATTTGTCATTTCCCCAGAATGGAAGTTATAATTTGAGAAGGCACCAAAACCCAGCCTGTATGATCATTTGCAACCCTTATGCTACCTCCCCCTAACAGAATCCCAAAAGGAGCAACTCAGGAACTCAGTCTGAGTGAAAGTCTTGGGACTCAGTGTGCTGCATTGAGGCTAATTGGAATATTTTAATGAGAAAAATGAGATGACAGGCTGTAAAAAGGAAACACTGCTGAAGTCTGCTTCACCCAGAGGTTTGCTGAGATGTATAAAAACAAGAACAGAAACATAGAAAAGAGAGAGTAGCTCTCTGTCTGCAGAGTCTGAGCTCTCTCTCTCCCTGGCTTCTAGCTGGATCTTGTGTAACCCAATTAATGGATGCTGCTTCTAACTCCCCTCACTGACCTTGCCTGCTTACCTTGCATGTAAGGCAGATTCTGGGATAAGGTTGGGAGGTGGAGAGAAGGTGGAAGGGTGGTTGGGAACCCCTCCTGGGGACTCTGATCGCTGGGAGGGGCATTGTGTTTCTGTATTACCTTTAACTTGTATGTTTCTGTACATAGCTACAAACATTTGTAATCTATTGTAAATCTCTGCTTGTCTATTGTGCTAAGCTGTGAATATAAAGCTTCATTCCTTAACTTCCAGCCTGGCTGAGTCTAGTCTGAGTGAATTCAAATGGGTTGGGGGGGGGGGCAGCTAACTCCAAACTATCACAGGGTGGTTGGGAGCCCCTCCTGGGGACTCTGATTTCTGGGAGAGGCATTGTGCTTCTGTATGACTTTTAATTTCTCTATTTCTGTATCTGGCTGTAAATATTTGTAATCTATTATAACTATCTGCTTGTATCTTGTGCTAAGCTGTGAATATAAAGCTCCATTCCTTAACTTCCAGCCTGGCTGAGTCTAGTCTGAGTGAATTCAAATGGGTTGGGGGGGGGGGCAGCTAACTCCAAACTATCACAGGGTGGTTGGGAGCCCCTCCTGGGGACAAATATTTGTAATATATTGTCAATATCTGCTTGCCTATTGTGCTAAGCTGTGAATATAAAGCTTCATTCCTTAACTTCCAGCCAGCTGAGTCTACTCTGGGTTAATTCAAACGAGTGGTGGGGGGCAGGTAACTCCAGAACCATCACACTCAGGGAAGGCAGAATCCACCTGCTGCAAAAAGACCCAAATGCTGGCACTCTGGGACTATCTGATTCCAGACTGCAGTATGGGGTGCAGGATGAAGCATGCCATGAGACTCTGGGAAATTGATAGCTAGCCCTAGTGTTTACTTTTGACTCTACCAATCTGGAATATAGATACATATATTAAAAAGAAATCAATTTCGAGATCATCAGGGAAAGAAGTAGCAAACCACTTTGGTTGTACCTTGCAGCAACAAAACCAGCTCCTCTTTGAATGCATTCACAGCCCTAAGCTCATCGTGTCCCATAGAGTCTACAAGATGAGTCCCAGAGAAGCTCAAACTGACTGGAACTAAGATGCCCAAGAATTTTTGACTCCTCATCACTTATTTAACAGGATGCCAATGACCAAGGGGCAATCACTGAGATGCAACCAAAAAAATGAGAGGGCAGCAAGCCTACTGCAGACAAGTGTTTTCAATCAAATAATGTGCTGCAATGAACAACTCTGCCAACGCTGCAGCAGACTAAATAAAACCCTGATTGTCAATAAATGATGATAATATAATCACAGAATCACAGATTCAGTCAGGGCTGGAAGGGACCACAAGGACCATCTAGTTCCAATCCCCCTGCTATGCCCAGGGACACCCTACCTGGCTGCAAACACCTCCAGGGATGTTGCCCCTGGGCAACCCATTCCACAGTCTCACCACTGTCATGCTGAAGAAATTCCTCCTCACATCCAATCTGAATCTCCCCACCTCCAGCTTTGCTCCATTCCCCCTAGTCCTGGCACTACCTCAGAGCCTAAAAAGTCCCTCCCCAGATTTTTTTGTAGCCCACTTCAGATCCTGGAAGGCCACAATAAGGTCACCTGGGAGCCTCCTCTTCTCCAGATAGAACAGCCCCAATTCTTTCAGTCTGTCCTCACAGCAGAGGTGCTGCAGCCCTCTGAGCATCCTCGTGGCCCTTCTCTGGACATACTCCAGCATGTCCACATCCCTCTTGTAATAGAAGCTCCAGAACTGGATGCAATACTCCAGAAATTTCCTCCCATTTGGCCCAGTGATCAAGAAATGATAATTCTGTATTTACTTTAATGTTTAACTACTTCAAAGTTAGGCTCCCAATGCAGCTGAGGCGGAAGAAACTGAAGGGAGCTGAAGGTGCTAGTTGAGAAGCTAGATGCTCCTGCTTGGCACACATGGTGTCATTTTCTCACACCTCCTACTCTTTTTCAGCTCACGGTGACTTCTCTTCAAACATCGGGTTTTGATTCTAAATACATGAGTAGCATCTGGTCCTCTGGCAGCTTCTTCTAACAGGAGCTCGAACCTCGAGCTTTAGAACTGCTGCCCCTGCTGCTGAGCACTTCACAAATGGAGATTTGGGCTTCGTTGGCATAATGAAAAGGCCTCGATGGTCCTTTTGGGTTTGAAACTTTTTGTGCTTCGTAGTGCCTGTGGAATACCTGATCCAACACTGTCTGTGCTTTGAAATCGGCACAGCGACCTTCACCCCATGTATTCCAATCCTTCAGACAGATGCCAAAGGAAAAGCACAAAGCAAAATTCCACCACTCAAGATATTAGATGAGGATATTTTAGTTTACCATACAGATCCCACCTGGAGCACCGTGCACAGTTCTGGAGCCCCCAACACAAGCAGGACATGGAAGTGTTGGAGTCAGTGCAGAGGAGGCCACCAAGATGCTGAGAGGGCTGCAGCAGCTATGCTATGAGGACAGGGTACAAGAAATGGGGCTTCTCAGCACAGAGAAGAGAAGGCTTGGAGAAGAGAAGGCTGCTTTTATATTAGAGAAGCTTGAGGACAATGTACTGTGTGCAGTTCTGGAGCCCCCAACACAAGAAGGACATGGAAGTCCTGGAGAGAGGCCAGAGGAGGCCACCAAGATGCTGAGAGGGCTGCAGCAGCTCAGCTGTAAGGACAGGCTAAAAGAATTGGCACTCTGCAGCCTGGAGAAGAGAAGCCTTCCAGGAGACCTTGCAGTGGCCTTCCAGGATCTGAAGGGGGCTACAGGAAGGCTGAGGAGGGACTATTGACAAGTTATTGTAATGACAGGATGAGGAGGGGTTTAAAGTGTCAGAGGGGAGATTGAAAGTGGATGTTAGGAGGAAGTTGTTTGCAGTGAGGGTGGTGAGACACTGGCACAGGTTGCCCAGGGAGGTTGTGGAGCATAGAATCACAAAATGTGATCTTTCATCACATTGGGTGCTTCTGTGCTCCATGTCCCTAGAGGTGTTGAAAGCCAGGTTGGATGAGGCCTTGAGTGACCTGCTGCAGTGGGAGGTTTCCCTGCCTATGGTGGATGTTTGGAACTGGTTGAGCTTTGAGGTCCCTTCCAACCTAAACCATTCCATGGTTCTCTGATCTGCATAATGTGGCACTTGCACTGATGGATTTATCAACTTACTGCTTCAGTCATCAGGAAGTCCTGGAAGCATGGAGCAGCCTTTCAGAAGGCTCACATCTTCCTATATGAAAATGCTTCATTCATAATCTTGTCTGATTTTTTTTTTCTCCATTCCTTACATTCACAGATAATTTTCACTTCTTAAATGGAGATATTCACAGCCTCTTTTCCTGGCTTACATTCTGCATTGTGGCTGCTCCCTCCCTGGAGGTGTTCAAGGCCAGGCTGGATGAGGGCTTGAGCAACCTGTTCTAGTAGGAGGTGTCCCTGCCTATGGCAGGGGGTTGGAACTGGATGAGCTTTGAGGACCCTTCCAACCTAAACCATTCTATGATTCTATGCATTTAGAAACTAAGATCACACATTCTATTATCTGTACTTACAGTGAGATCTATAACCATAGATGCATTTGATATGGTTCAACACAGGTCATAAGAATTACTTTGCTGCTTCTCCAAGTAAGTGGTTGCCTGCAGAAGGCATTGTCCTGAAAACCACATGAAAATTGCTAAAATCGTTTTATGTCTTTATAATTAAACAGATTATGCATATATCTATATATATATATATATATGTATGTGTGTTTCAGCAGACTTGAGCATCTGCTAATTGCAAAATCTCTATGCAGAAGATTAAGACATGAAGATGAATGAGGCAGGAAAATGCACTGAAGGCAGTAACATCACTTATGTAAAGGAGGAGAGTTTGGCATTACTAAGAAGGTACTGCCTTAACTGTGAACTGAATTGAAATCCAAAATAAAGGTAACCAGGAGGAAGGAAAGAAAAAATAAAGAAGGCAGCAAATTCAGAATCTTTTTGGGAAGGTAAGAAACTATTTCCCTTACTGCACTGTGTTCTGATTAGTAGTATTACAATATGACAATATATTAGTATATATATTGCTATAATTGTACACAGAGTATTACACTGTTCTGATTAGCAAGACCTGTCTGGATGTGTTGCTGTGTGCCCTGAGCTAGATTGTCTGGTCCTGCTGTGGCAGGGGGGATTGGACCTGATGAGCTCTTTGGGTCCTTTCCAACCTCTGACATCCTGTGCAAACACATTCCATTTGCACTTAGAAACCTCTCTGCTGCATTTATATTCAGTAATTATATCACTGCAATTCCCCACTTTGTTTCAGGAATACTACAAAAGAGAAGTCTTTAGACACAGAAGCCTTTGTGGGTTATCCTGTTAAAACACAAAACGAGCCAGATAGTTGCATTAAATGTAATTAATTTTTTTTAACCCCAGATGCTGATATATAATTCCAGTTTCTCCTTTTCCAGGTCCCAGAGTGACAACTATTGAAGCTCTTTTGCAAATGAACAAACAGTTGTCATTCCAAATGATCTGTCTTTCAGAAGTATTTGGTATGACTCGGGTCAGAAAGTGGTGTAGGAGTGCAGATAGTATTGCAAATCTCACTTAAGCATGCTTTGAAAGACCCAGGACTATAAGTAGTCCTGTCCATGGCAGGGAGGTTGGAACTAGATGATCCTTGTGGTCCCTTCCAACCCTGCCTGATTCTGTGATTCTACGATTCTAAATTATGACTTGATCTTACTCAGTTTGGTGTTTGCAGCCAGGCTGGCAGAGGCTGTGGGCAGCCTGATCTAGGGTAGGGTATCCCTGGGCATGGCAAGGGGGTTGGGACTGGATGATCCTTGTGGTCCCTTCCAACCCTGACTGATTCTGTGATTCTACAATTCTAAATTCTGACTTGATCTTACTCAGTTTGGTGTTTGCAGCCAGGCTGGCAGAGGCTGTGGGCAGCCTGATCTAGGGTAGGGCGTCCCTGCCCATGACAGGGGGGTTGGAACTGGATGATCCTCGTGGTCCCTTCCAACCCTGAGTGATTCTATGGTTCCATGAAGTAGCCTACTTATTCCAAATATTTTCTATAACAACATACAGCCCTGAAAAATGACAGTTTCAATTCATAAACCTACTTCTGTTTCACCTTCATCTAGCATCATGGAAAAAAAAAAAAAACAACAAAAAAACCCTTTTGGCAGTAGTCAGTAAGACTGTCAATCAAAACTGCAACCAAATCTTAAAACCCAATCAACACAAGGCTTAAGTTATTACAGAATCCTAAGAAAATCAATAACTTATTAGGGCAGAAGTTCAGCCAGCCACTACCTTTCTCCAATCAGGCTGATCAAAATCACTGATCCCATCTCACAGACAAGTTTACAACTGACGTTTCGACCTCCCTTGCCCTGCTGCCCACAGCTGCTCTTGCTGCAGCCCAGCACACAGTTGCTGTCTGGGCTGTGCTCACACTGCAGCCTCATCTTGAGCTTTTCATCACCCCACACCCCCAGGTCCTTTTCCTCAGGGCTGCTCTCAGCCACTCACCACCCAGTCTGGAGTTGTGCTTGGGATTGCTCTGACCCAGGTGCAGGACCTTACACTTGGCCTTGTTGAATGTACTGAGGTTGGCCTGGGCACACCTCTGCAGTCTGTCCAGGTCCCTCTGGATGGATCCCTGCCCATATAACATAACCACTTAGCAGAGACCACAGACATTCTTGCCAAAGCAAGCATGACAGAATGTAAGTGCCCTCTTCTTCTCCCTCTGAGAAACCTCTCCCAGTCTCCATCAGGAAAAACACTAGAAGGGCACCATGAATCACCAGAAGCAGACCCAGAAAATGCAGGAGACTGCACAGAGGGGCAGTACAGCAACAGCAGACATGCTGCAAACGTGATGGAATTTTGACAAACAACAACCTTACGCAGTGTGGCTTGTGGAGTTTGCTTATCCTGCCCATGGAAATAGCTTCTTGCTCACATCCATAGCTTGTACAACCACTGGAGCTGCACAAGCGTTCCCCCAGAGCCCTACGACAGGCACATTAAATCTCTTCCCTCACAGACACAAAGGTTTCCCAGCTCTACCAGGAAAACAAGTTCTGTCAGCCCTGTAAACCAGTTTTGTTCTACAACCCGTGCTGGTTCCTATCTAATTATGCTGCTTATGTCACTCCTGCCACTTTCTTTCTCAGGAGGATTGAAGCAAACAAATAAGAAGTGCAGCCCAGGAGTTTTTTGTTAATAATCATAGAATCATAGAATCATAGAATGGTTTAGATTGGAAGGGACCTCAAAGATCACCCAGTTCGAATCCCCTGCCATAGGCAGGGACACCTCCCACTAGAACAGGTCACTCAAGAGCTCATCCAGCCTGGCCTTCAACACCTCTAAGGAGGGAGCAGCCACAACCTCCCTGGGCAGTTCACTCCAGTGTCTCATCACCCTCACTGCAAAGAATGGTCCCCAAAGCAGGAAAGAATGCAGCACACTCTCATTGGTAGTGTCAGGGCAATGAATGCCTGCAGCTGCTCTCCTGCTTGGAGCATATCAATTGCCTTCAACACCATTGCCTAATGGGACCACAGAATCATAGAATGGTTTAGGTTGGAATGGACCTCAAGGCTCATCCAGTTCCAACCTATCCCCCAGCCCTATCCAGGGAACACAGCTGTTAAGATCTTGAGTGTTCAAAGGACTAACCCTAGCTTTATGTGTGTGATCACAGCATCACAGAATTAACCAGGTTGGAAGAGACCTCTAGGATCACAGAATCATAGAATGGTTTAGGCTGGAAGGGATCTCAAAGCTCATCCAGTTCCAACCCCCCTGTGCCATAGGCAGGGACACCTCCCACTAGAACAGGTCACTCAAGACCTCATCCAGCCTGGCCTTGAACACCTCCAGGGAGGGAGCAACCACAACCTCCCTGGGCAACCTGTTCCAGTGTCTCACTACCCTCACTGCAAACAACTTCCTCCTAACATCCCATTTAAATCTCCCCTCCGCCAGTTTAAACCCATTCCCCCTCATCCTGTCATTACAAGACCTAAGGTAGCTTTAGAGGTCACTAAAATTTCTCCTATCCCTCTAGGGCACAAGAATTGCCCACAGACCTCCTTTACAATACTAATATGCAGTGCATATTTATTAGCATCTTAACGTCAGGAGGGCACTCCCCACTTTGATCATTCTGTTGGTTTGACCTTGCTTTGCACCCTGGATTGGTCTCGAGTCACCAGACCTGGGCTCTCTGCAGGTGACACTAAGCCAGAAGATGCATTCCAAGGCAACACCCAGCACGTACCAGCAGGGATTGGCCCTTTCAGCTTATGCAATCTCCAAAATACACACGGTATGAACACAAAGCCCTCAGCATCAGCTGTTTGCTGCTAGAGATCTGCTTGCACTGTGCCACGGCACCTGCTAAAGCAGGCACTGACACAGCCACCAATGTCAAGGTTAATTTTTAACTTTCCCTTGCAGTATTTGAGTGGGAAGGCAAAGCACAAACTTGTTTGAAGCAAGGTCTAAAGCAGATTGCTATATCCTAACAGAGGTTTAGATCTGCAAACGGCCCTCAGAAGATCTCTCATTTAGATCTTAATGAGAATCCCTCGCTGTAAGGTTGGCATGCCAAGGAAATTTAACAAAAAGCTAAGGAGGAGGAGAGGAAGCATTGTAATAGGGGCTCCAGAACTGGATGCAGTACTCCAGGTGGGGTCTCATCACAGCAGAGTAGAGGGGGAGAATCACCTCCCTGGCCCTGCTGGCCACACTTCTCCTGATGCAGCCCAGGATCTGCTTGGCTTTCTGGGCTGCAAGTGCACACTGCTGCCTCATGTTGAGCTTCTCTTCCACCAGCACCCCCAAGTCCCTCTCCTCAGGGCTGCTCTCCAGCCAGTCCCTGCCCAGTCTGGATTTGTGCTTGGGATTGCCTTGACCCAGCTGCAGGACCTTGCACTTGGCCTTGTTGAACCTCCTGAGGTTGTCTTGTGCCCACCTCTGCAGCCTGTCCAGGTCCCTCTGGATGCCATCCCTGCCCTCCAGCCTGGCTGCTGCACCAGCTTGGGGTGATCAGCAAACTTGCTGAGGCTGCACTCAGTGCCTCTGTCCATGGCACCCACAAAGATGTTGAACAAGACTGGTCCCAGGACTGATCCCTGAGGGACTCCACTTGTCACTGGTCTCTACTTGGACATGGAGCCATTGACAGCCACTCTTTGGGTGCAGCCATCAAGCCAGTTCTTTATCCATCTGGTGCTCCACCCATCAAACCCATGTTCCACCAGCTTGGAGACCAGGATGCAGTGCAGGACAGTGTCAAAGGCTTTGCTCAGGTCCATTAGTTACTACAGGGGTGGTCTTCCAAAGCCAACTACTACATATAGAATCATAAAATGGTTTAGGTTAGAAGGGACCCCAAAGCTCAGCCTGTTCCAATTCCCCCGTGCCATAGGCAGGGACACCTTCCACTAGAACAGGTCACTCAAGGCCTCCTCCTACCTGGCCTTGAACATTTTGATTTCTAGGAGGGTCACTGTGTTTCTGTATGACTTTTACCTTGTCTATTTCTGTATCTAGCTGTGAATATTTGTAATCTATTGTAACTATCTGCTTGTCTATTGTGCTAACTGTGAATATAAAGCTTAAAACTTGTCTATTTCTGTATCTAGTGGTAAATATTTATAATATATTGTAAATCTCTGCTTGTGTATTGTGCTAAGATGTGAATATAAAGCTTCATACCCTAACTTCCAGGCAGCTGAGTTTAATCTGATTGAATTCAAAGGTGGAGGGGGGGAGGCAGGTGACTCCCAAACCATCACAGGCGACTCCATCAATGTTTATAAAAACATAAAGGATCAGTGCCAGGAGGATGGAGCCAGGCTCTGCTTGGTGATACCTGTGTGATGATTTGGGAGTTACCCACCCCCAACATACAATGAATTCACTCAGACTAGACTCAGCCAGCTGGAATTTAAGGAATGAAGCTTTATATTCACAGCTTAGCACAAGATAAAAGCAGATGTTTACAATATATTACAAATATTTACAGCTAGATACAGAAATAAGCGAGTTAAAAGTAATGCAGAAGCACAATGCCCCTCCCAGAAATCAGAGTCCCCAGGAGGGGCTCCCAACCATTCTTCCACCTTCTTCTCAGTCCCCAACCTTATCCCAAAATCTGCCTTCTGTGCAAGGTGAACTGGAAAGATCAGTGAGGGGGTTAGAAGCAGAATTGATTAGTTGGGTTACACAAATCCAGCTAGAAGTCAGGGAGAGAAAGACTCCAACAGACAGAGCTCAGACTGAGAGCAACTCTCTCTTATCTCTGTTTGTGTCCTTGGTTTTACACATCTCAGCAAACCTCTGAGTGAAGCAGACATCAGCAGTGTTTGCTTTTCACAGCCTATCATCTCATTTTTTTCTCATTAAAATATTCCAATTAGCCTCAAACCAGCACAGCCTGACAAGAGGACAAGGGGCAATGGGTGGAATCGGAGGCATAGGAAGTTTCATGTAAACATGAAGAGGAATTTCTTCCCTGTGAGGGTGACAGAGCACTGGAACAGGCTGCCCAGGGGGGTTGTGGAGTCTCCCTTTGGAGATAATTCAAAACCCACCTGGATGCGTCCCTGTGTGATCTGGTATAGGAGATCCTGCTCTGGCACGGGAGTTGGACTTGGATGAGCTTTGGAGGTCCCTTCCAGCCCCTGTCATTCTGTGGGTCTGTGACCAGCCAACACACAGCAAGATCACCTGGTGCACAGATCGACTGCCTAATCGTTGTGTCCAAATGTGCTTGCTATGGTTCTGCACAGTCTGAAAGAGCCTTCAGAGATCTGTTTATTTTAACTGTTACTTTCCACTGCATCTAATCAACTTCATGATACAAAACCACCTGCTAAGGCTGGTTTGCCATCCACAACAGACTTATGATAAGGTTCAGGGCCATGGAAATTCACAGTAGCACATGCTCCAAATCACAGCACTCACTTGCTCGTTTCCCAGTCTTGGTCATCCTTATCTTTTTCTTCCTTGGCATCGGAATTGTGGGGGTGTTTCTGCACAATCCTCATCCCGCCAGCTTTCACTGAAATGAAGATCAGGGAGAACAACAAACCTCAGTCAGCAGACAGGCAGCATAAGTGCAGAACATCTTCAGTTTCACCCTCCGCCACTTCCCCCTCTCATATCTGGCAAAAGTGGGTTAGTAAGTTGGAAAATGGGTCCCAAAGTGTTTCAGAGCAGCAAGGCTGCAGCTACTTCAGGACTGCGTCTGCTATCCTCTTCCACATCACCACGGCTCTGCTCATCCTGAGAAGCTGCAGCTCGCTTTACCACCTGCTTTCTGTACCAACTGAGAAAACTCGGCTCTGAACTCTTCAGGTAGTGACAGCACTAGGGGGAATGGAGCAAAGCTGGAGGTGGGGAGATTCAGATTGGATGTGAGGAGGAAGCTGTTGAGCATGAGAGTGGTGAGAGCCTGGAATGGGTTGCCCAGGGGCAACATCCCTGGAGGTGTTTGCAGCCAGGCTGGCAGAGGCTGTGGGCAGCCTGATCTAGAGTCTAGAGTAGCGTGGGCCTGGGCATGGCAGGGGGGTTGGAACTAGATGATCCTTGTGGTCCCTTCCAACCCTGACTGATTCTATGATTCTTCCCCCTTCCCTACTAACTTGCAGCTGCCAGAAGAAGAAACAGAGGCAATGGCTTGCATAGCTGTGCACAAAAGGCCACAAACACAAATGTTGAATGCCCCCATAAAACAAGAAGCTGTGAAGAACTTGCCACTTCCACACAGCTATAATAACAGTATTTATACAAAGAGGTACTTGGTGCACAGCACAATAAAAAGCAAAGTTTTTTGCTTTTTAGCGTGGGCAGCAGGGCAAGGGAGGGGATTCTGCCCCTTTGCTCTGCTCTCCTCAGACCCCACTTGCAGCACTGTCTGCAGCTCTGGAGCCACCAGCACAAGAAGGACATGGAACTGTTGGAGNCAGCACAAGAAGGACATGGACTGTTGGAGAGAGTCCAGAGGAGGGCCACGAAAATGATCAGAGGGCTGGAGCACCTCTGCTATGAGGACAGGCTGAGAGAGTTGGGACTTTTCAGCCTGGACAAGAGAAGGCTTCCAGGAGACCTTTGAGCAACCTTCCAGTATCCGAAGGGGGCTACAGGATGGCTGGGGAGGGACTGTTCACAAGGTCTTGTAATGACAGGACGAGGGGGAATGGGTTCAAGTTGGCAGAGGGGAGATTTGAATGGGATGTTAGGAGAAAGATTTTCACAGTGAAGGTGGCGAGACACTGGCACAGGCTGCCCAGGGAGGTTGTGGCTGCGCCCTGATCTAGTGGGAGGTGTCCCTGCCTATGTCACAGGGGGGTTGGAACTGGCTGAGCTTTGAGGTCTCTTCCAACCTAAACCATTCTATGATTCTACGATTCTATGAAAGTCTAGAACTGTCAACTTGCATTTAGCACAGAAATTCTTGGTTTGCAAAGCATTAAGTATTCACCACATTTCACACCCTCATTGTGGTTTGGTTTAAGAAATTAGGCAGGTGTGAAAGCACCCCTCTGAAATACACAACGAGAAGGGACATTCATCACTTATCCCCTCCAAAATTAAACACAAACCAGAAACCAAGCCAGGCCTAACACAGCTGCTGCTGCTGCTAAGCAGAGCAACAGACAGGCTGCTCTTGATGCAGCTTCTGTTTTCGTAATGTTCTTTTATGGGTTCTTTTTCCTTAGCTTCAGTCACCTGCTGACAGGAAAGCACAGGATAAAATAATGCATCTTGTTAGATAATTGGGTGGGTGACACTGCCATCAACAAGCTGCAGCAGAAAACCACTACAGCAGTCAGGAGTCAATAAAACCACCTATGGATGCAGGGGTTTGTGTTTCACAGTGCTGTGAGACACAGTAACTCTGTGAGGGCCTCTGCAGAGGTGTCACAGCCACAGCAAGCAGCCTGAGAAGGCAGCACTCAGGAGCAATGTGTGGCTTGCCAGCGTGGCTATGGGAGGTTGGGCTTTCACCAGCCCTTCTCTGCCCAGACACAGGGAGATTAAGACACCTCACAGAAGGTCAGTGTTAATCCAAAAAGCGAGGAATAGTTTTAGTTTTCAATCCCCAACCAGAGCAGCAATGGAAAGGATGCTCCTGCATGTAACTTTTACAGCCTGGATGAATCATAGAATTGATCATAGAATCAGCCAGGTTGGAAGACAGCTCCAAGCTCATCCAGTCCAACCTAGCACCCAGCCCTAGCCAGTCAACCAGACCATGGCACTAAGTGCCCCATCCAGGCTTTGCTTCAACATCTCCAGGGACAGCAACTCCACCACCTCCCTGGGCAGCCCATTCCAATGCCAATCACTCTCTCTGGCAACAACTTCCTCCTAACATCCAGCCTAGACCTCCCCTGGCACAGCTTGATACTGTGTGCCCTCCTTCTGTTGCTGCTTGCCTGGCAGAAGAGCCCAACCCCACCTGGCTACAACCTCCCTCCAGACAGCTGCAGACAGCAATGAGGTCTGCCCTGAGCCTCCTCTTCTGCAGGCTGCACACCCCCAGCTCCCTCAGCCTCTCCTCACAGGGCTGTGCTCCAGGCCCCTCCCCAGCCTTGCTGCCCTGCTCTTGACACCTTCCAGCACCTCAACATCTCTCTTGAATTGAGGGGCCCACAACTGGACACAGCACTCAAGGTGTGGCCTGAGCAGTGCTGAGTCCAGGGGCAGAATAACCTCCCTGCTCCTGCTGGCCACACTGTTCCTGCTCCAGCCCAGGATGCCATTGGCTCTGCTGCCCACCTGGGCACACTGCTGCCTCCTGTTCAGCTCCTATCTCCCAGCACCCCCAGGTCTCTCTCTGCCTGGGTAAGTAGTAAAGAGAAAGTGAGCTGCCCTAGGAGAACAGAACACTGATTTGGGCCATGTGAATTTTTAAAGTAGATTTTAAGCTTTGTGTGATACTCGAAAGATGAACTTCAGAATCGATAAAGGACATTAGCTAAAGACAGGTGATCAGGAGATAAAACCAAAGAAATATCTTCTAAAACCTACCAGAACTGTGTCTCCTTATCATACATTAAATAAACCATTGTACATTAAATAAGCCAAGCAACAAAACACTGAAAAAAATTGTGTTCTGTCTCATCCATACCTGAATTGTTGAGAAATGTTTCACAAGGGATAATGAAAGGCAGAAAGGTTAGGCCACAAAAATATGTGGTTTAAAAAAAAAAATAAATCTATTAGTGTCTTTTGATGCAAACTCCTTAGAAACTTAAAATTCTCTTGCAAAAAAAACCCCACTCTCCATTCTGTCAAGTGCTGTCTTCTAACATCTCAGTTAATCAAAGTGATTAGAATGTTTTAATAATCTATAAACCTAACAGCATTGGACAGTCAGTTCTTATCAGCTCCCTTTTGGTTTGGTTGAGTTTTGGGTTGGGTTGGGTTTTTTTTGTTTTTTTTTGTTTGGGTTTGGTTTGAGTTTAGGTTGGTTTTTTTGGGGGGGTGTATTTTTGTTTGGTTTGGGTATTTTTGTTTGGTTTGGGGTTTTTGGTTGGTTTTGGTTTGGTTTGTGGGGGAGGTTTTGTTTGGGGTTTTTTTGGTTGGTTTGGGGTTTTTGTTGTTGTTGTTGTTGTTTTGGGGTTTTGTCTGTTTGTTTTCTTGCTTGTTTCATTTTGTTTCTTTTTATAAGGTCCTGTCTCCACAGCAACATCTGCCAAGTTACAGCAGCACCTCTGGACCACACATGCATGCTTCCATGTTCTTCCCCATCTAATGGAAAGCTAAAGAAAATGATACCTGAATATTTAGTAGTGCTAATTTGGGTGGTCTAAGATCTCTTTCACATTGCATACAATCAGGCCACCAGCCACTGGGCACTCAAACCACCTTGCTTTATTCATCCACACTAGCTACTGAAAGAAACAAACAGCTAAAAGCAGAAATGCACAGACCTTAGAGGCACTGCAAGCTGTACAAACCCCCTTAGCAATGTATGACAATGTATGACAGATGCACTGCTCTCACTGACTGACCTGCCACTCGTGGGGTTCCCCGGGAATTCATGTTATCCCAGAATATGCCTTACATGCAAGGTGAGCTGGAAAGATTGGTGAGGGGGGTTAAAAAGCAGAATTGATCAGTTGGGTTACACAGATCCAGCTAGAAGCCAGGGAGACACTCTCACAGACAGAGCTCAGACCCAGCCTGTCTTATCTATGTTTGTGTCTTTGCTTTTAGACATCTCAGCAAACCCCTGAGTGAAGCAGACACCAGCAGCGTTTGCTTTTCACAGCCTCTCATCTAGTTCTTCTCATTAATATATTTCAGTTGGCCTCAAACCAGCACACCGAAGTCTACCCATGTAGAGAGAGGAACTGCTGTGTACGGACAGTGGCAGATCAGCACTCCACTCCAAGAGAAATGCAGCCTGTAACCCTACCGGCCACTGCTCTGTTCACCCGTGAGTATACAGCAGCAGGTGGAAGGTGGTGGAGTTCACAGGTGTTCACAGGATGTCAGGGTTGGAAGGGACCCAAAAGCTCATGAAGTCCAATCCCCCTCCCACAGCAGGACCATGCAATCTAGCTCAGGGCACACAGCAACACATCCAGACAAGCCTTGAAAGGCTCCAGACAAAGAGACTCCACAGCCTCTCTGGGCAGCCTGTGCCAGTGCTCTGGGATCCTTCCAGTCAACAAGTTGCCCCTTGTGTTGAGCTGCAACCTCCTGTGCTGTAGCTTCCATCCATTGCTCCTTGTGCCATCCCAGAGAGCAAGTGAGCAGAGCCTGTCCCTCCTCCCCTACCTCTTCCCAACCCCCAGCCGTCAGCTATTTATAAACATTGATTCAATCCCCTCTCAGTCTTCTCTTCTCCAGACTAAGCAGCCCCAGGTCCTTCAGCCTCTCCTCATCAGGCAGTGCTCCAGTCCCCTCAGCATCCTCGGAGCCCTCCACTGGACCCTCTCCAGCAGATCCCTGTCCCTCTTCAACTGGGGAGCCCTAACCTGAAGGCAGTATTCGAGATGAGCTCCTTCGCTGGGCAGCCAGCAAACAGCTTTACCTACTTGCTACCCTGCCAGCCTTCAGCAGCACGCAGCCAGCCCCAGCACCACCGGCGAAACAGAGGCACACAGTGCTATTAACTTGGTTCTTGCACAGTGCTATTAACTTGCTTTTTGCACATTGCTATTAACTTGCTCTTTGCACAGTGCTATTAACTTGCTCTTTGCCTTTTCACGCTCGGCTTGCGCTCTGCTGCCAGCAGCCAGGCAGGCTGCGATGTGGCCGTCACTGTCCCTTCCTCTTTTCCTGCCTTTACCAGGCTAGGGGTGGTTTTATAGGCCCCTCAGCACCTTTCGAAGATGGGATGCCCTTACGGATGCGGGCTGCTAAAGGAGGCGCTCTGTCCACCATCAGAAGGGAGAGATGCCGAACAGTACAAACTTAAGGGCGATTTGCCTGCAACCACAGGCTACATCTGGGACGGACAAACAAACAGGGCTGGGAGCGACTCCCCCGTCACGAAGGCTGCCAGCAGGGAGAGATGGAGGCGAGCGGCAGGCGGAGAACAAGAAAGGGACACACACACCCTTGCCGCTGCCGGAACGCCGCAGCAGACGTTGCTTTGGGGGCGGCTTTGGGAGCAGAGATACTGAAGGAAACCACCCCGGGCGTGCTGCCGCCGACAGCGGGACGCGCCCCACACCGCCCTCGCCCTGCTCGGCCACAGCAGCGCTCCGCCTGCCGCATCCCG
>VWZI01006783.1:66137-79411 GCA_013396835.1 Psilopogon haemacephalus
TTTTTTCTTTTTTCCCCACAGGCTCACAGGATGTCTGTGGTTGAAAGGGACTCAAAGAGATCATCCAGTTCAATCCCCCCTGCCAGAGCAGGACCTAGTACAGATCACAGAGGAACACATCCAGACAGGCCTGGAAATGCTCCAGAGAAGGAGACTCCACAGCCTCTCTGGGCAGCCTGTGCCAGTGCTCTGGGACCCTTCCAGTCAAGAAGTTCCCCCTTGTGTTGAGCTGCAACCTCCTGTGCTGCACCTTCCATCCATTGCTCCTTGTTCTATCCCAGGGAGCAAGTGAGCAGAGCCTGTTCCACTCCCTCCTGACCCCCAGCCCTCAGATATTTATAAACATTGATTAAATCCCTTCTCAGTCTTCTTTTTTCCAGACTAAGCAGCCCCAAATCCCTCAGCCTCTCCTCATTTTTCATTTTATTTCCATTAAAAGGGAATTTAGGATGATGTCTGGAGGGAAAGAGGAGGAGGCAGAGCTTAACCAGTGAGAAAGTTTTTCATTTTTCAGCCTGCCACTGGCTGAAGTGGTGTAACGCTTTCTTGCTGCAGACAGAACTTAGTTTTGTGACAATCTGTCAGAGTTTCTCCTAGAGCTTGAGGGACTCAGTGAGCACTTTGCATTTTCTCAACTGCTGTGGTGCTGCCTCTTCATGCTGGTATGCCACTGAAGGCACAGGCAAGATGTTGCAAGCTTTTCCCAAGCACAAACAGCTGGGGAAACAGCTGGGATCAAAGTGAACAACCCTCAGCTGTTTGTACTTGCAAAATGCTTGAAACATCTTGCCTGTGCCTTCGGTGGCATCTGAATGCATTCCAGGTTCAAAGGGAGAAAAAGAAAAGCCCAGACCGGGCTTTGGCTCCTGGTTTTCATATACTGATGCTGCACCTGCAGCTAACTGGGACTCTCAGCTGTTGTTCCCCACTGCTCTGATTTTATTACAGGGGTTCCTGGGAAGTTAAACTCTGTCACAGCAGATATGCTGTTGGTCAGAGGGAAAGCACAAAGCTGCTCCAGCTGCATAAACAACACAGTGGAGTCCTACTTAGTTCTCAAAACAGTTGGAGGTGGCTAATGTATGCCAGGGAGGAAATCTGCCTTGCCACCTGCAGCACTGTCTGCAGCTCTGGAGCCCCCATTGAAGCGTTGCAGCCAGTCCAGAGGAGGCCACCAAGATGCTGAGAGGGCTGCAGCAGCTCTGCTATGAGGACAGGCTGAGAGAGTTTGGGGCTCTACAAGCTGAACATGAAAAGGCTTCCAGGAGACCTTATTGTGGCCTCCCATTGTCTAAATGGGGCTACAGAAAAGCTGGGGAGGGACTATTTAGGCTATCAGAGAGTGCCAGGACTAGGGGGAATGGAGCAAAGCTGGAGGTGAGGAGATTCAGATTGGATGTGAGGAGGAAGTTGTTGAGCATGAGAGTGGTGAGAGCCTGGAATGGGTTGCCCAGGAGGGTGTTTGGGGCCACATCCCTGGAGGTGTTTGCAGCCAGGCTGGCAGAGGCTGTGGGCAGCCTGATGTTGGGTAGGGTGTCCATGGGCATGGCAGGGGGGTTGGAACTGGGTGATCCTTGTGGTCCCTTCCAACCCTGACTGATTCTATGATTCTATGATCCTAATTCTGCCAGTTTGGGTGCCAAAGTGTTTCCTAATACTGAATGAAAGACTGAGAGAGTTGGGGCTCTGCAGCCTGGAGAAGAGAAGGCTTCCAGGAGACCTTGGAGTAGCCTTCCAGTATCTGAAGGGGGCTACAGGAAGGCTGGGGAGGGACTGTTCACAAGGTCTTGTAATGAGAGGATGAGGAGGAATGGGTTTAAAGTGGCAGAGGGAAGATTGAAAGTGGATGTTAGGAGGAAGTTGTTTGCAGTGAGGATGGTGAAACACTGGCACAGGTTGCCCAGGGAGGTTGTGGATCACAGAATCACCCAATGTGATCAAAGAGATGTCCCTGCTCACTGCAAGGGGGTGGGACAAAATGACCTTTGCGAGTCCTTTCCAACTCTATGCATTCTGTGACTCTATCATTTTGTGGCATTTATTGTGAGTCTAATAAAGAGCTACTTCTCACTCCATCTCCACATCCCAGATAAATCAACTTTACTGCAAGCACTTTCGTGTTTATTTGTCTCTTTAAACACCATGGCACAAAGCCAGTACAATTTTTTTTTTTCCCCCCAAAAAAAACCAAAGGTTGGAAGTTGCTGGATAAAAGCAGAAAGAAAATGCAAAAAAAGAAAAAAGAAAATGCATTGAGCAGATAGACTCAAGTCTGAAAATGCTACTGCAGGGTGAGCAGCACTGAGGTATTTATGGTACCACTTTACGCTCTGTGAGTTAACCAAGTACAAAGTGCAGGCTCCTGAGCTCTGCTAATTTAATGAAAATTCTCATCCATTTGGGCTAAATTGCTCCAAACCTAGGCAAGCCACATTAACTAGATAAGCCTGGGGAACTTTCTGCATTGCAGTGGGAAGAACCTGTGAGATAGTATTTTGTGGCCTTTGAGGGACATTCCAGAAAACCCTTGGAAGTGACATCATCTGTTGTCATCCCTCATCCTATAGTCTATTTTTCTCACTCAAATCCTCCAATTAGTTCAAACCAGCACAGTAGTGAGAGCCTGGAATGGGTTGCCCAGGGAAGTGGTTGGGGCCACATCCCTGGAGGTGTTTGCAGCCAGGCTGGATGAGTCTGTGGGCAGCTTAATCTAGGGTAGGGTGTCCCTGGGCATGGCAGGGGGGTTGGAACTGGCTGATCCTTGCAGTCCCTTCCAACCCTGACTGATTCTATGATTCTATCTGCTCATTGCTAACTCCCTCAGCGTTACCTTTCTCATCGCTGGTGTTTTGCTGTTGTTAATATTCGTATCGCCCATGCACTTCTGCTTACGAGCAGATTTAGAAGCATCTCAGTCTTGACAGGGCAGAGCCTGTTGAAAAGCATTCATGCCTAAGTGCCATCGGCAGTCATTAGACAGGTACTTGGCCACCCGCTTTGCCCGGGGGCCGCCGTCAGCAGGCACAGCCTGAGTGCAGTTAATGGTTGCCGAGATGCTCGGAGGGCAGCTCCTGCTGCCAGCCTCTTCCACTCCCTGCTCCTCAGCGGCTCTGCAGGCACTGCACTGCATCGGGCAAACTGAAGTTAAGGCTCTGCTTTTGGCTTGCAGAAGATGGTGTCTGGGGTTTTTTGGGTTTTGTTTTTTTTTTTAGAATCAGCATTGTACCATTTGTATCTTCTCCGTATTTAAAGCGTCTCCAAAACGTCCACAAAGATGCTGAAGGGAATGGAACATCTCTCTTAGAAGGAGAGCCTGAGGGAGCTGGGGCTGTGCTGCTTGGAGAAGAGGACACTGAGAGGTGACCTCAGAAATGGTTATCAATACGTAAAGGGTGAGTGCCAGGAGACATCCACAGTGCTTTTGGAAAAGCTCATTCTTTTCTCCTTATCCTGAAACTGCAGAACTATTTCCCTCTGCTACAGAGGGCTGTATGTCATAGAATCATAGAACTATAGAATCATAATCATAGAACCATAGCACCATAGAATCATAGAATGGTTTAGGTTGGAAGTGAGCTCAAAGCTCATCCAGTTCCAACCCCCTGCCATAGGCAGGGACAATTCCCACTAGAACAGGTCACTCAAGGCCTCATCCAGCCTGGTCCTGAACACCTCCAGGGAGGGAGCAATGCAGCCCACCACTAAATCAATGTAGACAGCTTCATGACTAAAACTTTTGGCATACACAGTCTTAATTGTGCAAGAACTGCCAGGAGTAGACAATATAGGGAAAGTACATCAGCCTTCTCCACTGTGCCTGGCAAGCCACAAGATTATGGGTTCGAGGAGACCTTAGAGTAGCCTTCCAGTTTCTGAAGGGGGCCTGCAGAAGGGCTGGGAGGGACTATACACAAGGTCTTGTAATGACAGGACGAGGGGGAATAGGTTTAAAGTGACAGAGAGGAGATTTAAACAGGATGTTAGGAGGGAGTTCTTTGCAGTGAGGGTGTGAGATGCTGGAACAGGTTGTCCAGGGAGGTTGTGGAGCACAGAATCACCCAATGTGATCAAAGATTCTGTGCTCCACAACCTCCCTGGAGGTGTTCAGAACCAGGTTGGATGAAGCCTTGAGCGACCTGTTCTAGTGGGAGGTGTCCCTGCCTATGGCACAGGGTGGGTTGGAAATGGCTGAGCTTTGAGGTCCCTTCCAACCTAAACCATTCTATGATTCTATGGTGAAGGATGCTCCTGCCAGACTTTGTTCAACATTGGCAGTGTTTCAGCTTTACTGTCTTTTGCCTTTATTGTTTTATTTTTCTTTTATTCAATCAATGCAGCACACCAAACCCCCTGGGGTGTGCAGGCTATGGCCACATGCACAGTGCTCTTCCAGGACAGCTTCCAGGCTTCTCAGCCATAAACCACCCCCACCACGGTTCTGCTTCGATAATATGCTTTGACCTCAGTACTTTGCCACATTTATCTCCATTCTTTGCCTCCCTTCCCTAAAATCAAACTGAAATTAAAAGCAAGAGAAAGGCAAACCTCCACTTTTGAGTTACTCCTGCACTCTTTAGCTAAAGTTATGCTGTCAGACCCAGATCAATAATCGCTCCTGACAATGCTGGGTGAAGTTTATGCTTGATTAAGGGGGGGAATAAAGTGAAAGCTAATATAGAAGGAATTTATTTGCAGGATGATCATTTTTCTCCATTACCTTAGATCGAGGTGTCATGGAGATAGATTGCATACAACTCGCTGAAGAGTACTAAAAAGGCTACTGTTTATTTATAGACAGTTGAAATAGCTCCCAGAAGCTTAACTTAACTGGGGCACCCTTTTTATCCCAGTGGACTCTGATTTTAAAGACAGAAGCTAACTTCTAATGTACATCTGACAGATGCTCAGCACTCCTCACAGAAGAAAATTCCACTTTTTCTTTTCTTTTCTTTTCTTTTGTAGAGCATGCAAATATATTTCCATTTCAGCACAAAACGTGGGCAGAAAAAAAGGCTCAGGGGCAGATGTGTGCCCCAGCAGAGAGGACAGGGAATTGCTCTGATGATTGAAATTCAGACTTTACTCTTAAGACTAGTTCCCAGGAAACACAGCCTCTGGAAGCAAGGGAGCAGAACTGGAGGGGAGGACACTCCACCAGTCAGTCAGGACTGGGTTAGAGGTCACTTGTGCCAAACGGAGATGCACACATCCCTGAGCCCTCCAGCAGATCTTCAACTGGGGAGCCCAAAAGGGTTCCTGTACAGAGCCCATCTTTATCCTGTTTGACACTCTTATCTTACACTTCCAATACACGTATAGGCATAGCCTATAAATTTAATCCACTCCTTTTAGTGCATTCATGTTCAGATGAGTGGAGGCCAAGATGTCCTGATCTCAGTGGAAACTTTTCTTTGTTTTGTCACCACAAACTTGTTAGACCAAGAAGCAGGCAATGAGCACAGTGCCTCTGGCTTTGCCTTGGTGCCTTTTTTCACCCCAGTGTCTCACTTTCCCAAAACTCATAGTAAAGCTATAAAAAATTGAAAAAGCAGAAGCATTAATGAGCCTCAGCTAAGATGACAGATTTTTTTTTTTCCATTGTGCATCAAAGAGCTTTGCTTCCTCCCCCTCCCCCCTCCATTTGTTTTTCAGAGTAGCAAAGTTCCTCGAGTCAGCTAATCATGAAAATGTTTGGCTCGACCCAAGTCAAAGCCTACAGAAAAAATTCCCATCAAGAACATAGTCTAATGCCACATTCCTCCAGCTTGCTTTTCTTTCTGAGCGTTTTGCCTGCAGCACTGCAATTTGCAGCCAGATCTCAGAATTCCCAGAATATGGCTGCTGGCACTTCACAGCAGCTGAAAAACAGCATCAAAGTTAAAATTACTGACACTATGGTTGAAATGATGTGTAAAAATCTGGCATAAAAAAAAAAAAGAAAAAAAGAAAGAAAGGAAGGGAAGAAAAAAAAAGTAATTAACTTTGAGACTATTGCCAGAGAAAAAGCAGCATGAAAAGCACAACAGATTATGCAGAACTGGGGGATTTAATGTGGTTCATAGAACCAGAGGATCAGCCAGGTTGGAAGAGAACTCCAAGCTCATCCAGTCCAACCTAGCACCCAGCCCTAGCCAAGCAACCAGACCATGGCACTAAGTGCCCCATCCAGGCTTTGCTTGAACACCTCCAGGGATGGTGACTCCACCATTCCAATGCCAATCACTCTCTGTGTCAAGAACTTCCTCCTAATATCCAGCCTACACCACCTCTGGCACAACTTGAGGTTCTGTCCCCTCCTTCTGATATGGTGTGCAGGTTACATTTCTAATGTCTTCTCTTTTTTACAGTCTTGTGGATGGGTCATAACATCCACAGCTCTGCAGCCATGCCACAACCTAGCCTCCACCCAAATTACCACACACTTGATGGGTTTAAAGCTGTGATTATTTCCTTGTTTACTAGGCACAGTCCTCTCAGGTTAGGCTTGCAAACCCCAAAATAATGGCATAGGCTGATACTGCTCACAGAGGGCAGCAATGCCCATGATATGACTACATCCTTACACTAAATGCACAATGCAGTGCCCACTGTACGGCTACATCCTTACACTAAATGCACAACGCAGTGCCCACTGTACGACTACATCCTTACACTAAACGCACAACGCAGTGCCCACGGTACGGCTACATCCTTACACTAAATGCACAACGCAGTGCCCACGGTACGGCTACATCCTTACACTAAATGCACAACGCAGTGCCCACGGTACGGCTACATCCTTACACTAAATGCACAACGCAGTGCCCACGGTACGGCTACATCCTTACACTAAATGCACAACGCAGTGCCCACGGTACGGCTACATCCTTACACTAAATGCACAACGCAGTGCCCACGGTACGGCTACATCCTTACACTAAATGCACAACGCAGTGCCCACGGTACGGCTACATCCTTACACTAAATGCACAACGCAGTGCCCACGGTACGGCTACATCCTTACACTAAATGCACAACGCAGTGCCCACGGTACGGCTACATCCTTACACTAAATGCACAACGCAGTGCCCACGGTACGGCTACATCCTTACACTAAATGCACAACGCAGTGCCCACGGTACGGCTACATCCTTACACTAAATGCACAACGCAGTGCCCACGGTACGGCTACATCCTTACACTAAATGCACAACGCAGTGCCCACGGTACGGCTACATCCTTACACTAAATGCACAACGCAGTGCCCACGGTACGGCTACATCCTTACACTAAATGCACAACGCAGTGCCCACGGTACGGCTACATCCTTACACTAAATGCACAATGCAGTGCCCACGGTACGGCTACATCCTTACACTAAATGCNTGTCTCCAGATGGTTTTTGTTTTCAGTCTGTTCAGTTACTAAAAAAAAAAAAAAGTCCAAGTAATTACTTTATATTACTTTATATTTCATTAATAAATGATATTATTATTCATTTAGAAATTATCTTAGTTTGCTAAGTATTGGTAATTTAGATCTTTAATACATTTTGCATGCGTGGAGCTGAAGACCAAGGCACATTTGAAAATTAAATCAGATATTAAGAGTTTCAAGAATATTCAGACAGAGGTTTCAGCATGAAGATAAAATTTCCATGTCGAGAAACAGCTTCAATATGTTAAGAGTTTCAGGAATTTTACATCTAAAATAATAACTTGAAGCTAAAAATGCTGTTTTATGGTGACAGTTCTTTCATGTGAATAGTTTGACATGGGAGGTAAGAGCCAGTTGAGGAGCACTGGAGCTGCTTCCCTTATTTGAGATTAAATAAGTCTCTTAGAGCTGACCATGCCTGCTTGCACTCTCAGGACTCCAAAGGATGCAATCTGCCATTTGGCTGGAGTAGCCCATGGCATTTTCACTTTTTGCACTCAACAAAGGCTGTTGCTGCCAACAAGATTAGTTTCTGTAGCCTTGTTAATGCTTGGGAGCCTGGGTAGAACAATCTGCATCCTGCAGGACACACACACACAAGCCATGGCTACAAAAGCCCAGAGAATGCCTCTAGCACTCATGGCTTAGGCAAATCTTGCTCCAAGCTAATCTGCAACCAGAGTTTGATCACCATCTTCGCTCTCAGCTGCCTGGTCTCTGATAAAGAGTGCCAGGGAGCAGAAGTACACATGAGGCAGCTTTGGGCCAATGTGAAAAAAAAAATTCTTTTACAGAAAATCACTGCAGTAAGGACTTAGTGACTTGATAAACTCTCTGACTGGAGTGATAATATTCATGTTTCCTCTTGAAGGAATTATAGAATCCCTTCTGAAACTCTGAAGCCTGTGAACAGTTCTGGAGCCCTCAACACAAGCAGGACATGGAACTGTTGGAGCAAGTCCAGAGGAGGCCACTAAAATGCTGAGAGGGCTGCAGCAGCTCAGCTATGAGGACAGGCGACAAGAGTTGGGGCTCTGCAGCCTGGAGAAGAGAAGGCTTCGAGAAGACCTTGCAGTGACCTTCCAGTATCTGAAGGGGCTTACAGAAAGGCTGGGGAGGGACTATTGACAAGGTCTTGTAATGACAGGACAAGGAGGAATGAGTTTAAACTGGCAGAATGGAGATTGAAAGTGCATGTTAGGAGGAAGTTGTTTGCAGTAAGGGTGGTGAGACACTGGCACAGGTTGCCCAGGGAGGTTGTGGAGCATAGAATCACCCAATGTGATCAAAGATTCTGTGCTCCACAGCCTCCCTGGAGGTGTTCAGACCAGGTTGGGCGAGGCCTTGAGCAACCTGTTCTAGTGGGAGGTGTCCCTGCCTATGGTGGGTGTTTGGAACTGGCTGAGCTTTGAGGTCCCTTCCAATCTAAACCATTCTATAGTTCTATGATTCTATTTTAACAATCAACAGATTCATATGTTGTGGAGCACAGAGTCACCAAACATGATCTTAGATGGCTCATAGAGGAAGGACAATGTCCATCCAGAGGTTCCTCCTGACTCAGACTGCAGCAGCCAGGGCAAGGCTATGGAATAAGACAATGTATATTATGTAGTAAACCACAAATATAGCAGATGTCCACTGCCAAAGCCATTCACTTCCTTCACCAGTCTCCCCCTTGTTTTTGGGGGCCTGTGTGAAACAGTGTCAAACATTTTACTAAAGTCCAGACAAGCAACATCGCCAGCCTTTTCCTCATTCACTAAGAGGGTCACCTTGTTGCAGAAGGAGATTAGGTTCATCAAGCAGGACCCATGCTGACTGGGCCTGATCATCTCTTTGCTCTGCACATGCTGCATAATGGCACTCAAGACAAATGGCTTCACCACTGTGATGATCTGGGAGTTGCTGCCCCCTCACACATTTGCATTCACTCAGACTGGACTCAGCCAGATGGAAGTTAAGGAATGAAGCTTTATATTCACTGCTTAACACAGTACACAAAAGTGTGGTGGTTAGGCAGTATGTGACCCACACACACCTTTGAAATAACCCAGGCTAGAACTCAGTGAGTTAAATGAAGCTTTATATTTACAGCAATGCACAATATACAAGCAGATCTTTACAATGCACAACAGATATTTACAGTGAAAAGGTAATACAGAAACACCACAGCCCTCCCAGAGATCAGAGTGCCCAAGAGGGGTTCCCAACCAACCAACCACCTTCCCCCCACCATCCAGAGAAGGGCCACAAGGATGCTCAGAGGGCTTCAGCACCTCTGCTATGAGGACAGACTGAAAGAGTTGAGGCTGTTGAGTGTGGAGAAGAGGAGGCTCCCAGGTGACCTTCTTGTGGCCTTCCAGTATCTGAAGGGACCTACAGAAAAGCTGGGGAGAGACTTTGTAGGCTATCAGGTAATGACAGGACTAGGGGCAATGGAGCAAAGCTGGAGGTGGAGAGATTCAGATTGGATGTGAGGAGGAAGTTCTTCATCATGAGAGTGATGAGAGCCTGGAATGGGTTGCCCAGGGGGGTGTTTGGAGCCACATGCCTGGAGGTGTTTGCAGCCAGGCTGGATGAGGCTGTGGGCAGCCTGATCCAGGGTAGGGTGTCCCTGAGCATGGCAGGGGTGTTGGAACTGGGTGATCCTTGTGGTCCCTTCCAACCCTGACTGATTCTATGACATCATCATTGTTTTCTTTCCACAGCCTATCATCTAATTTTTCTCGTTAAAACATTCCAGTTAGCCTCAAACCAGCACAATGACCTTCCCTGGCACCAAGGTCAGACTAACAGGTTTGTAGTTCCTTGGGCTCTCCTTCCAGGCACTTCTGGCAGTTGCATGTCATCTGTGCCAGTCTCCACTCAGCTCAGACCTCTCCACTTAGCTGCCACTGCAGGAAAAAAAAAAATAAAAAAAAATCATTGTTCATGAACAAAGGAGAAGGTTTTATTAAGTCTGCAGTGTGATGCTATTGCTTAAAAAAAAAAAAAAAAAAGTTAAAAATCAGTAAACTCGCTATACTGAGAGGCATTTTCTATTCTTGCATTTCTTTCTACAGATAGAGGAAGGAAGCACCGCAGCACAGAAGATTTAATTCCACTGCAGTCAGCATTGCTGAGGTCTCAGCAGGAGCCCTGCAGGCACTTTCGGTACCATGCTTTAAAAACGAGGTGCAAAAGAGCATCGCAGAGAGAACAATGGGAACGTCCCCCACAGGGAAAAGTTAAGTCAGTGGAGGTTATTTGGTCTGGAGAGGAAAATGTCAAGGAGAGACATAATAACAATCTTTGGAGGTTTAAAGATGTGGCTGCAAAAAAAACAAAAAAAAAAAACAACTGAATAAGCTCTGTAATAGACAGGGATTAAGTAATAGCTTTAAACTCAGGGTAGACATCTGGATATCAGGCACACTACATGTGCCCACAGAAAGAAGAAAATTTAAGTCAATCAACGTTGATTTATCTCAGCAAGGGGATTGGACATAATGGGGGCTCAGGGAATGATCAAAACTCTCTTGACAGTTGCTGAATTCGATGCTACCCTCTTGTTGATGCCAAGGAATGAAAGAAATTGAGGAAACAATAGAAGCTGCGATGTGGAGAGAGGAAAGGTGTGGAGTACAGTGCAAATAACATTGCAGAATGAAGGCTAAAGAGAATTAGGAGGTAGTAGTTGAGAGAAAGCCATGCTCAACCCCCCCCCACACACACTTTCAAATAACCCAGGCTAGGAGTCAGTCAGCTGGAAGTTAATAAATGAGTCTTTATATGTACAGCTTTGCACAAATACACAAGCAGAGATTTACAATGCATAACAGATATTTACAGATATATACAGTGAAAAGGTAATACAGAAACACCACAGCCCTCTCAGAGATCAGAAATCCCTAAGAGGGGTTGCTAACCACCCCTTCCACCTTCCCCCTTTCCTCAATCTTATCTCACCATCTATTTTCTGCAGCAGGTATGTAGAGGTAGATGGGCCAGGGGGGATTAGCAGCAGGAAAGAAGTTAGTGAAATTATTCAGATTCCGCTATGAAAGGCAGGGAGAAAAGAGCCATGCAAAAGCAGCCACAGCCCAAAGCAGTCTGAAGCAGTCTGACTTATCTATGTTTGGGTTACAACTCTTAAACTTTTTTTTCCCTTTCTCAGTAAAGCTATGAGTGAAGTAGCATCATCAGTTCTTTCCTCTCTCAGCCTATAGCCTAATCTCTCCTTCAAATCCTCCAATTAGTTCAAACCGGCACAGTGGAGAGGGGAATGTTAAGATGCATCTAGAAGATAAAAAGGTGAGCATGGGGTACTGGGGGAGGTAGGTATAGGCTGGATGTTAGGAGGAAGTTCTTGACAGAGAGGAAGGTTGGGGGGGGGAAGAAAGTGGAAAAATGGTTGGGAGCCCCTCCTGGGTGCTCTGATTTCTGGGAGGGGCATTGTGTTTCTGTATTACTTTTAACTGGCAAATATTTGTAGTATATGGTAAATCTCTGCTTGTATCTTGTGCTAAGCTGTGAATATAAAGCTTCATTCCTTAACGTCCAGCCAGCTGAGTCTAGTCTGGGTGAATTCAAACATGTATGGGGGCAGGAACTCCTGAACCGCCACAAAATGGTAATATGCAATGGATAACATCCTGCTGGAGATGGGTGACAAGTGATGTTCCTCAGGGATGTGTATGGGCCCAGAGCAGTTCAGTTTCTCCATCAAGGATATAGACAGTGAGACTGAGTGCACCCACAGCAACTTAGCAGGCAGGTGGTTGGAAGCATCTCCTGGGGACTCTGATTTCTGGGAGGGGCATCTTTTTTCTGTATTACTTTTAACTTGCCTATTTCTGTAGCTAGCTGTAAATACTTGCAATCTATTGTAACTATCTGCTTGTATCTTGTGCTAAGCTGTCAATACAAAGCTCCATTCCTTAACTTCCAGCTGGCTGAGTCTAGTCTGGGTGAATTCATTGTGTGTATGTGTGAGTGGGTGACTCCCAAACCACCACACATTTATTTTCACAAGCCAAAGTGATATGGAACTTCTGTGTCAGTGCAATTCTTCTTTTTTTTTTTTTCTCTTTTGAAATACATCTTTTGGATCATGTTATTAGGAATTTGTTGAAGATATTAACAATAAAAAACCCTAAGTTGCCAGGTCCATGTTTTTATACACTGCTTGTTGCTTTCAAAAAGCAATTGATCTAAATTATGTGCTTCGTGCCCAAGAACGACTTTTTTTCAGTGTTAATCATTACTTCATCTCTGTTACTAAATTGCTTTTTAAATGAGAGATGTCTGATTAAATAATTTATAAATCAAACAGCTAAAAAAAAAAAAATTTATTAATTTACTGTTTGTGAGTCACAGTGAAGTCAGAAGGGGCTTTGTTTGGCAGCACATTGATATAGAATGCAGACACATTAAATGCAAGTTCACATTCATATGGCATCACCTATCTGACACTCCAAGAGAGGATATGCCTCACTGCCAAGGAATTTATCACTGTGTTTGTCAGCTTCTTCTTGCCTGTACTGTAAAAATTTACACTGGCTTCACTGTACTTCTGAGATGCAAAACTTGTCATTGATAGAAGAAAAAAGCTCCATACCCCTGAAACTGTTCCCTAATGGGTTTTGAGGAAAGATGAAGATGTCTGCAGTGGAATTACACAGATGTAGATCACTATGAGAGGAGGGTCAGGCCTTGATGTTCCTGACATTAATAACAGGCAGCAGTTAAGGCTGTCATCTGCCACGTCAGGGGGTTTTCCTTACTTTTTTTCCCACCTCAGATGTCTTATTTTCAAAGCCTGAGCTTCTGGAACAGAAGAACACAGTAGAGTTTTACCTTTCTTTTCAAGAAAG
>VWZI01006783.1:99517-113960 GCA_013396835.1 Psilopogon haemacephalus
TAGTGGCTTGTTTCGTAGTTAAGTTCACTATAGGGACGAGCAGCTGAATAGAAGTCAACGTAGTTGCCAGTTGACTTTAGTCCCAGGTGCATGTTGTATTCGCTTGCGGGTGGACGGTGATGCACTTGGTCCTCAAAGAAGGACTCGTCATAGTTTCTCGTGGAATTCTGAAACGGCTGATATGGTTCATAATCTTTTCTGCTGGGCTCCTGTGGAACTGGCTGCGTTGAAACCTGGAAGACAGCGATACCCGCGGCTCGTTAGGTACGACCAACGTTCCGACGAACAGCGCCAGGAACCTGCACATCTGTGCCCAGCTCTGCTGTGAGCAACGCACCAGGAGAACAAATTGCTCAGACACCACACCGTGATAGCTGAAGTGAACTTGTGTTATTCTGTATCAGCTCAGGGTGCTGAGGTTATCAGGTGGGGTTCTGCAATGGAAGGCAGGAGTTCCTTCTGAGTGTTGAATTTGCCAGTCTCATGTGCAGCTATTCTGTCCCTGGGATTTTTTGCTGAGGCACATGAAAAGATGGGACCTGCTCAAGCACAGGGGTGCCAGCAGCAGGGCTGAGCACCTGATGGCAGATGGATGTTTGCAGTTCTGTAAGTGAGGGTAGTCGTGGAGGTTTGTGTGGTGTGAATGTTCATCTAAGATGCTGCCTTAATGTGCTTGTTGGATACTGATCCTTGTTTGTGCAGGAGGATGTGTGAGGAAGTTTGGATCATGTGCTAAGTCTTGTTTCGTTCCCATAGCACAGGAGTGACCTGCCTACAGCAGACTGCTCTTCACTTCATGCTTAGGCACTGCAGGCTGCTTCAGTTCTCTGCAGGGCTGGTTAGTGGGGAGGTTCAGACTGGACATTAGGAGAAAGTCTTTCATGGAGAGAGTGGTCAGGGACTGGAATGGACTGCCCAGGGAGGTGGTTGAGTCACAAACCCTGGATGTGTTTAAAGGTGGTTTGAATGTGGTGCTTAGGGCTATGGTTTAAGGAGAATCTTGTATAGTAGGGTTCTAGGTTGGACTTGGTGATCCTGAGGGGCTTTGCCAACCTGGATGCTCCTGTGATTCTATGACTTACTGTGGGCAACAGGATGGAAAGACAAAGGTGTGAGATATTTTAATTTCTGATCAAGATACTGCTTGGTAGTGAATTAATTCCACAGCCTTTCATTGCCACGCTATTCCTTTATATTTATCTAGTTAATACTGTTACTAAATACCTTCCTGATTTCATATTATTGTGGCTGAAGGTGCCAGTTTACTCCAGAAGTATTTCAAGAAGTGCAGCTTGCAGTTACTTCCACTACAGCTGTAAGCTGTGTGCAACTTTCTGGCTATTTTGCAGCTATATAACACAAAGATTGGTGGCCAAAACACAGCCTTGGAAGAATTTGAATAGAACAAAAATACACACTCCAAAGACATCAAACATTTTACAGCCACCTTTGCCACAAGTGAGATTTAAGGGGATGCCATATCCTTAAGAATTATTACCTCCAGAGCACTGATGCAAGAAAATGTCAAGCTGAGTGCTCTGAATTGTGTTCTTCTGCTACTGTTGAGCAGCACCATCTTCTTAGCACATCCTCAACACTTCATGTGGGCACTCTTATGTCGTTGCTATATTCCAGCAAGTTGCCCTGAAGCTGAAATATTTGTGATACACAGAAAAACCAAATGTCCAAGTTGTCCTCTAACCTAAGCTCGCCATAAAGTTGCTTGGTTTTGGTTTGGTTTTTTTTTTTCAGACTCCCTCCTAGTGAGTTTGCTTTTCTAGTTGGGATCTAATTAAAATCTGAGATTTATAAGCATCATATCTTAGTGGAACACTGCTTTGCACTCTCTGCCACCTCTTATAGATTTGGGCAGATATTGTGGCTGCAAAATGATGTGGCCTTTCAATCCTCAAATGGTTGTCACTGGGAAAAATGATGCTGAGATGCTGTCATCAGAGGACTTTTACAGGTCCTGTTGATTATGCAAGAGTTAGTAATGCTTCTTCAAGAAGAGAGGAATGGTTGCACTGCTGGGGCTCAGACCCTGATACTCTGCCAAAGCCTGTCTGCATTGTACAGAGTGCAACAGGCTGCCTGAGCTCACTGCCTATAACCATCCCACAAATGATCTTACAAGATTAGGACCAACATTAGAGCTGCACAAAACAGCACAACTGCTCCAGCTTCTGTTTCTAATACTACTATCAAGGTGCACAGGAGCTTCAGCCTCTCATTTCTGTTCCGGCATTTAATTTTGGGCACATGAGAAAACAAAATGTCTATGAAACAACCTATTTATGTGCCAGAAAGTTAGAGACGGTCATTTTTTTTTTTTGGTGTAGAAAATAAAAGGACTGAAGTGGTAATTCTGGGTTCTTTTTAGCTAAAAAATCCTTCCTTCTGATATGCCAGTCAGAAACCTGACATTTCACTGAGAAGGCAAGTGGGAAAAGGTAGAAAATTTGGAGTGATTTAGGGGGAGTTTGGGGGTCTGTGTGCTTTTTTTTTTTCACTCAAACTCTCACCTTCCAAATCAAATTAGACGGTTCAGAACTGCAGTTAAGAGTGCATCCATTGTTGTAACACCTCATACCCTTATTTTCTCTCAACACTGTACTAATTAAAAGGGCTTCATCTCCTTAAATGCAATAAAAATCAGAAACATCTTCAAGCACTCACGAGGAAGGAGTGTGGCTCACCACATGAAATGCTGGCTCATTAAAAAACCCCAAACAATAAAGAGAAAGGAGGACATGGAATGCCGGAAACTCTTTTCACCTGAAGTGAAATATCAGCCTCTTAAATGGAAATTTCAGTAAATTCAGAGAAAAATATTTTTTACCTATTTTACTAAATCTCCACTTGCCTGCCTGATACTAGCAGTAACTTCCAGGGCTTTCCTTAAATGTTTTTGGCCTCATTTCTCTAACTGGAAAAAAAAAAGTTGTATTTTAGCATATTACATAGGGAAGTTATGATTAAGGAGTTGTGGTAATTAAGTAGCATCACTCTATGGCTGCAGAAAAAAACCAAAAGTCTGTTTCCTGGGAACTGAGAGAAAACTGTACTGGAAATATTAGGCCTATGAATGCCATGCTGCAAAAGCTCTCTGAGTGCATGAACTTGGCACCCATGCTGCCAGCTGAATTTTGATAATGTCTGCTTTATCCAGATGCACTCATTGCTTCCTGGTTTTGCAAGGCAGAACATTTTACAAGAGGTGTCCTTGCTGATGAAATGCTGGTTTCTCTCTTGCCCATGACCCAGTGCATATGTTCAAACCCAGCCAAAAAGCCCTGCTACAGTCATGCTGAATGGCAAATCAGAAGGTGTTGGCTGCATGTTAAGTACATGTGGATGCCCCTGCAACCTCCACAGGGTTCCTTCTCCAGGCCTGTTCAAGCCTTGAATTCCCTTTAGGATGCTTTTAGTGTGTGGTGTGTGCAGTGTCACCAGCAGTGTTGAGTTTTGTGATGGCTGTAATGAAGTAATGAGATCTCACCAGACTTCACTGAACTCGCTGAGCAGGGACATCTCAAGATACCACAACCAGCAGAAACTCCTAGTATCCTAGCTTTTGTAGCCTGTGTGACACATACTCAGAACTTGAAAGGCATTTGAGTCCCTGTCATGGAAGATCCATGTCCTGGCTTGCCCAGGTATGACCCCATGGTCCCTTCCCTCTGCTGCAGGGAGAAGAAGCAGAGAGCAGGGAGAAGACAAAAGGCTTGGAGACACCCACATGGAGGGCCCAAGACTTGCCCAGACCTGTTGGTCCCAGATAAGGGCAAGCAAGCTCCTGACTTCACCTAATATGGTCAGTTTTGGCAAAGTGCCATTCTGATTAGTGAATTTATGTGGCCAAAGGAGCAACTGCATTCAGGCAATCAATAAATAGGCTTCTGACACATGCATTTGCTGCTTTTGCTTTGACTGGTCTGTCCTGCCACATGCTCTCTAAGAAATTCTGCAACTAGATTCTGTTGTGCCTCTCTGCCTTAGCAGAGAAAGGAGCCTCTTGAGTCCCCTGATGGGCAAGAGGCATAGCTGAAACTAAGAACCTCTTTCCAGTCTCAGTGTTTGCATTTGCTACTTGAACTGTTCTAGTTCTACCTGTTCCCTGTGTGTATAAGTATCCAGACTCTGCGTTTCAAACATTGTAAATAAGTTTTCTGGGGAGATTTAATGTTAATAAACAGTCTTCATAGTTACTAACAATCTTCACCTGGATATTAAAAAATTAATATCCATTATTAATTTTGCATAATTCTTAACAGGCCCATGACCCTGTCACTATGAGTTTCAGGCTTAAACACCTTAGATAATCGTTGTGTCTATGCTGCTATAATTTGATGGGACTTTTTTTCATGATCCATTAACAGAAAGAACAGAGCCTGTTTGAAGCCAGTGGAATTCCTGGCACTTGCACAAGCAACTCGGTCCCTCTAATCTGGATTTGTTAACATGGGTGATATCCTTCTTCACTTCCATGTAAGATGGCACACCGATCTCCTGCCACCCAGAACAGTACCACTTCAGCCTCTGTACTTACCTGGTTATGTTTGATATCTTCAGCAGGTGCACCATACGAATTCCTGTACAACGTTGAGATTCCAGTGTTCTGAGCTGGAGAGAGAAAAAAAGGAAGGAAGAAGCAGGCTTACCAAACATGCCTCTTTGGCCTCAAAGCGAATTCTTAAGGCTTCATTAACTACACTATACAATGCTGGTTTCCCACATACAGAAAATCCTTAAAAGCATCTGCAGACCTCTGCTTTCTCTTGCTCCCACTAGACAGTCATAGTCACTGCTTTGGTGGACATACCTGTACATGGCATACACTTGTTAATGGTTACAGGCACTCTGTCACGTCGTATCAATCCTGTGCATTTAACATGGAATCATGGGATGCACTGGGCTGGAAGTGACCTCCAGAGGTCATCTAGTCCAGCTCCCCTGCATATAGATCACCAAAATAATTTCGTATACTGCAATCAGTCAATAATACATTTTGGGTTATAGATAGGACTTTTGTTATCACACATACACGGAACAGGTAACAATTACTGAGATTAAGAAACATTTCAGTTCTTTCACCTAATCCACTTGGGTGATGTGGATTACTTATTTTACAGTGCATTTGCTATGCAGAGAAATGAATGAAAAAAGTGAAATGCAAGTGACAGATGAGTTATGCAGAAAAGTAATATGTAGTTACAATCAAAAGGTCTGCTCAAGATAGCCTCAAATACATGAACTGCAGTCCCTTTCTTCTCAGAAGTGAGTGAAGAGTTTGAAATGAGAAGTAATGCTAAAAGTACAGATAACATTTTACAGTTTTGCCAGACTTTATTTCACATCCTTCCCCCCCCTCCCCAAACAAACACAGAAAAAGCTAAGAAGCTAAGGATCTCCCCTCAAAAGATGACTTCACTGATCACTTTGATTTGGCTATCTAGCTGTAGCTGAATTTGCTGGTAGAACCAGAATAACTGTAGTTATTTCCCCTATTTTAAAGAGTACAAGAGTAGTAGCTGAGTTTGCTGGTAGAACCAGAGTAACTGTAGTTATTTCCCCTATTTTAAAGAGTACAAGAGTAGTAGCTGAGTTTGCTGGTAGAACCAGAGTAACTGTAGTTATTTCCCCTATTTTAAAGAGTACAAGAGTAGTAGCTGAATTTGCTGGTAGAACCAGAATAACTGTAGTTATTTCTCTTATTTTAAAGAGTACAAGAGCAGTATTTTGTGTGGCTGCTGTGCACTGTCCTTAGGAGGCATGCATTATTAATTTCCCAGACACTGTAACAAATGATTTGCTGCTGTCAGGAGTACTCTCATTACAAAAGCACGCACCCGAAAATAAAACTTGAGTAGCTGTGAATCAGGAGTCAGCAGTGGCACTGAAACATTGCTCATGTGGCTTCTTTCAGGTCACTGTGCAACAGTATAAAACCTGGAGGCACTAAGAACCGCCGTTAATACTTCCACAACTCAAAACCCTTGAGGGTGAAGACAGAGCATCAGAGCTGGGAGCTGGGCATGGGATCCATGCTAGTCACATCATTAAGAAGACAATTACTAAAGGAGTAGCTGTTATTTCTTCTTTTGGCAGCCTGACAGCATGGACCCCAGCATTTACAACTGCCTCCGTTCTCCCTTCCCCATCCAGAGAAAGGAATGACATTAACAAGCTGAAGCTGACTGTAATACATCAGTGCTGATTTTCACATCTGCCACGGGTCCCATGCGGAGGCAGAGTTTCTGTCAGAGTTTGGTGCATTGCTCCGTGTTGCTGCTGCTTTACAGATCTCAGCTGGTGTTCTCAGAAGATCTCTGGTGTGTCATTGAAACAGGATAAAGACAGGGATTGAGTAGTGGGGTAATGAGCCCTTCTAACATATGGAGGGGAAAAAAAAAAAATAGCTTCAAAGCCATTAATTGAGGCTCTTAATTTCTTGAAGAGCTGAATACATTTAGGAAGATTTAGTGCATAGTCTGGTGCAGGAAATGGAGAAGAGCTCTGAAGGTCTCTAAGGAGTGCAGCAGGATCCTTCCTTTGAAGATGGGAAGAATGCAAGCTCTAATATGCTGTCTGGTCATTTCCAGTGGTAGGTACTCTCAACTCTGCCACTGTGCTAATGGTGATGGACATGCACGACAACTGCTTGAGTAGTTTGTCGTAGATGTTAGTACTGAGGCGGGAGGGGAGGGGGGGGTCAATCTCCAGAGGTTCTCTCCATTTAGACTGCATTTTATCACCTAGCTTGAGTGACCTGTGAGACTTCACTGCTATTTCAGCTCTTTTTATATCCCAGCTGCATCCTCTGCTTTAACATTTGAAAATCTCTCTCCTGACAACAGTCTTTGGTATTTAGAGGAGTCCCCATCGGCACTACTATTTATGGTGCACCTCATGAAGGCATGACTCTCTGCAGCACAACTGCCAAATCTACCCTTGATACCACCTTCTGCATGCCATTTGTCTAAGTGTTTTGCTTGTCCAGCAAAGTGATACAAGTTAGGTCATACAAAAGTCTTTTCTCAGGTTTGAAAGACACTCAGACTCAGAATTTCAGCTACCCATCTTGTCAAGAGTGATCTGTTGGACTGCAGTCCTGTGGAGAGGGACCTGGGAGTGCTGGTGGAGAACAAGTTAACCATGGCACAGCAATGTGCCCTTGTGGCCAAGAAGGCCAATGGGATCCTGGGGGTGTATTAGGAAGAGTGTGTCCAGCAGATCAAGGGAGGTTCTCCTCCCCCTCTACTCTGCCCTGCTGAAACCTTGAGTAGTGCCTTCAGTTTTTGGCTTCCCAGTTTCAGAGGGACAGGGATCTGCTGGAGAGGGTGCAGTAGAGGGCTCAGAGGATGCTGAGGGGACTGCAGCACTGCCTGATGAGGAGAGGCTGAGGGACCTGGGGCTGCTTAGTCTGGAGAAGACTGAGAGGAGATTTAATCAATGTTTATAAATCTCTGAGGGCTGGGGGTCAGGAGAGGTGGGGACAGGCTCTGCTCACTTGCTTCCTGGGATAGGACAAGGAGCAACAGATGGAAGCTGCAGCTCAACACAGGAGGTTCCAGCTCAACACAAGAGGGAACTTCTTGCCTGCAAAGGTCTAAGAGCACTGGCGCAGGCTGTCCAGAGAGGCTGTGGAGTCTCCTTCTCTGAAGCCTTTCAAGGCCTGTCCGGATGTGTTGCTGTGTGACCTGAGCTAGATTGTATGGTCCTGCTCTGGCATGGGGGTCGGACTGGATGATCTCCCTGGGTCCCTTCCAACCCCTAACATCCTGTGTGATCCTGTGAAGTGCTACCTCTTGAAAGAATGAAAGTGACTTTCAGTCCATCAGACTCTGGTGAAGAGAGGTTGAACCTTCTGCAGTCATTTTGTTTTCATGCATATAAATGGCAATAAAAGGACAGCTTAAGTTTCGTGCATGCAAGCGTTCAGTCAGGCATGACTGAACACGTTCAGCCCAGACAGGACAGTACTGTCCTGAGGAAAAAAACGGCGTAAGGTGCAACATCTGTGTTTGGTGACATATCTTAAGGAAAAAGAGCAAACTGGACACATGCCAATTTATTTGCTGTTTCCACAGACCAATGGAGAGACTTCAAGGAGGGTTATGACCTTCCAATATTGGCAGGTATACAAAAAAGGCCTACGGTACATATGTGCTAGTAATAGCCATAGAATCATAGAATGGTTTAGGTTGGAAGAGACCTCAAAGATCATCCAGTTCCAGCCCTGCTGTGCCATAGGCAGGGACACCTCCCACTAGATCAGGTTGCTCAAGACCTCATCCAGCCTGGCGTTGAACACATCCAGGGAGGGAGCAGCCACAACCTCCCTGAGCAACCTGTTCCAGTGTCTCACCACCCTCACTGTGAAGAATTTCTTCCTAACATCCCGCCATGGCTATAATAAAAGCAGCAACAGTCCACAGTAGGGGCATAGCTATCCAATGCACTACTGTGACATTGGCACTGCTGTGCCTGGAATTGTCACATGCCAGGCTGAAGACTTAACAGCCTCCCAGATCACACATTCTGTGACGGAGAACGAAATGGACAGCATCAGCCTCTGAAAATAGCTGGAAGGTCTGCATTGTTATTTCGCTGCGATGACGTGGATGCAAATTAATGAGCTGAAAATGCAAAAAGCTTTTACTAATGCAATAAAGACTTGGAAATGAATACCAAGAAACTTTGGCTCAGTCCAGCTGAGAGTCTGTGCTCTAACTCTCTCCCCGGGGGATGCATAAATCGAGCGATGTAGCTGTTAGCGACGCATGCAGCCCCACTTCAGTGCACCCTCTGCTATTCCACAATAGCCTCTATTTGGAAAATTACTGTGTAATTGGAGGGGTACTACACTTGCAGCCATTTACTTTTGAATTCATACAATCATAGAATCACAGAGTGGCTGGAAGGGACCTCCAAAGCTCATCCAGTCCAACCCCCCTGCCAGAGCAGGATCTCCTATACCAGATCACACAGGGATGCATCCCGGTGGGTTTGGAGTATCTCCAGAGAGGGAAACTCCACAACTCCCCTGGGCAAACTGTTCCAGTGTTCTGTCACCCCATGATTCAGCCCCACTTTTGGACATGCAGGCAGTCCTGCTGTGCTTCAGCAAGAAGTTCACTCTTGCTATCCAAAAGCAGAGGGCAAAGACAACGGAAGAGAACAAACTACATGAACAGACAGGTTTTGTGTGGTCACTCTCTGGGTTTTGCTGTTAGTACCGTGTGTGTGCCAGCATAGCAAAATTATCAAACAAAAAGACATGGCAAGATAAGGGAAAAGGGCATAAGGCACAAGAGAGATTCTCCCAGCAGCCACACTTCCTTGCAAAGATGTAAGAATGATTAAGGGAGTGGAGCAGGCGCCTTGTGAGGAAAGCCTGAGAGGCCTGGACACATCCCTGTGCAACCTGGGCTAGAAGATATGCTCCTGCTCTGGCAGGGGATTGGACTTGAAGATCTCCAGAGGTCCCATCCAACTCCTAATATCCTGTGATCCATGATCAACTGTAGAGGCAGATTAAATCATTTGAAAGGTGATGAATGTGCACATAGAATCATATAATGTGCATATAGAATCATAGAATGGTTTAGGTTGGAAGAGACCTCAAAGATCAGCCAGTTCCAACCCCCCTGTGCCATAGGCAGGGACACCTCCCACTAGAACAGGTCACTTAGGGCCACATCCAGCCTGGCCTTGAACACCTCCAGGGAGGGAGCAGACACAACCTCCCTGGGAAACCTGTGCCAGTGTCTCACCACCCTCACAGTTAAGAACTTCCTCCTAACATCCCATTTAAATCCCCCCTCTGCTAATTTAAACCCATTCCCCCTTGTCCTGTCATTACAAGACCTTGTCAATAGTCACTCCCCAGCCCTCCTGTAGGCCTCTTTCAAGCACTGGAAGGCTATGAGAAGGTCTCCTGGAAGCCTTCTCTTCTCCAGGCTGCAAAGCCCCAACTCTCTCAGCCTGTCCTCATAGCAGAGCTGCTGCAGCCCTCTGATCATCTTTGTGGCCCTCCTCTGGACTGTGTATTTTACGCAGCATCTAAACATTAGTACATCACAGTACTGAGGATTTGCTTTCTAATAGGTGAAATGGTGAAGACTCAAAAAACGAGCGCTATGATCAACTTGCATTACTTTATGGTTGCTTTGTCTAAAGAAGATTATGGAAAAATACTTTCCTTTATTTTGGCTGTTTAGTTTTCAAGGTGATACTGGTTTGAAAAACCCAAAGGTATCGTTCCCCACAGCACTCTTCTGCAAAGCTGACAACAGCTTTGGAGATCACATCACATCACATCACTCAGTGACTGATGTGACAAAGATGTTACTGAGTGAAGCCGTCCCCACATGTCCCCAATGTGGCAACATCCAGCTTTCATTTCCTGTAAGTACTTAATTCTGAACACATTTACAGATCCTTTGAAATAATAAGGTGCTAACTTTTTGCCCTCAGAAACACAGACTGATAGTGAGAAGGAAAGCTCAACTGGACAGGTGGTCACACTCATCCTGTACTGCACAACCTGCTTTTTCCACTACAAGCAATAGGATGCCATTTTCTCAAATGTGTTTCAAGACAGTAAATGAAAATGCTTCTATGCCTCACAAATCTCAGCTACAAAATGAGAGGGACCTCATTGCTGTCTACAACTACCTAAAGCGAGGTTGTAGCCAGGTGGGGTTGGGCTCTTCTCCCAGGCAACCAGCAACAGAAGGAGGGGACACAATCTCAAGCTGTGCCAGGGCAGGTATAGGCTGGATGTTAGGAGGAAGTTCTTGCCTAAGAGAGTGTGATCGGCATTGGAATGGGCTGCCCAGGGAGGTGGTGGAGTCTTAGTCCCTGGAGGTGTTGAAGCAAAGCCTGGATGGGGCACTTAGTGCCATGGTCTGGTTGATTGGCTAGGGCTGGGTGCTAGGTTGGACTGGATGAGCTTGGAGGTCTCTTCCAACCTGACTGATTCTATGATTCATTACCTGTCACTACCACTGCCACCTTCCTGCACGGTGAAAGATGAGGTAGAGGCATATGAAAAGATTTCAGGGTACTATGGCTTCTTAAAGCAATAATAAGTTCAAGTAGCCTGAGCATCTGTAGCTACTGCAACAGATTACGGTGGTTGGTTGTGTCCTGAATGTTTGAGGACTTGCAAGTAAGTTTGCATGACTGAAGTACAGATGATGATTTTTGACCATCAAAAGAAAAAAATATTTAATCAGAAAGTACTTCTGGTTCAAGTGAAGATGCAGGGTGCACACTGTGATGCACCTATTAGCCCAGTGAGAGAACCAACAAAGCAAAAGAAACTTTAGAGTAGAATCCCCTGATAGTACACAGTTCTTCCTTGGAAAACACCATGGCATAAATAACATTATCACATTTACTTGTGGCTCCTACTTTTATTCCTAGATCTTGTCTTAAAAATATATTTCAGGTGGTAAGGTTTTATTATTGGTTATTATTTTCTGCAGAGAAGATGGACAGTAAATACACCTGTGAAGGGGAAGAAGGTAATGAGAACTTTGATATTGTTTCTCTATTTTTTAGCTGTCCTGTAAAAGCAATATAAGTTATCATCTTCTCCCAAACCGTTTACTTCATAGATTCTCCATTTTTTTTCCCCCAGAGGTTTCCTGACAACTCTCCACAACGGCAAGAAGGCAGCATTCACTTCAAAATATCCATCAAACCCACTTCGTTTCAGTCCCAGCCAAGAGGTCATAAAATTTTTGAACTATAAACTGAGAAGAGCTTTACAGAAAAGCATGGAGGCAGTCATCTAGAGCTGGGGCTTTTACCTGCTGTATAAATCCGCTAAGTCAAAGAAAGCTTTGTGCAATACATCAGCCTGGCACAAAACACAAGAGCTCTAAATGTGTATATGCCAGGTCGTACCTGAAAAAAAAAAAATCTTCTAAGTCACACAGGCTCCGTGGCTGTCTCAGCTGCAACTCAGTGTTTGATGCACAAAAGGAAATGAGGGCATTGCAACCAGTCCTCCACATGAACTTGCAGCAGACCACACAAGTAAACCCAAAAACATCTCACAGTCAAAATCACAAATACTGATTTTATGTTATTCTTTAATGAAGTGTTTATTGTTTAAGGAGATACAGACACATGACACAAACTTCACGCTGAGCCTCGACAAGCACCTTCGGTCATTTTCTTTTGTTCTTAAAGTGGTGCTCAGTTTGAGCCTAGAACCAAACGAGTAGATTTGGTGATCTGAAAGAGACAGAAAGCCATTTGTTAATTCCACATTCATTTGTACAGCAGTCATGCAAGACTGAACTATTATTACACTTTTCAGTTTAGATCTGGGTTTGATTTCTCTTGCTGAGCTCAGTAGCTGGAAAAATAGTCAACAGACGAGCATGGTGCTGAGAGTTTCAAGCTTCCTCACTAAAAGGCTACTCAGAAGATCAGTAAGAACAGACAAGATAAACGCAGATATTAAAAGAGAACAATGCAAAAATCAAAGCAGAATAAAAGTTGCTGAGGAAGTGCAAAGCTCACACTCCAGAAACTGTATTGAAAGAGAATGGAAACAAGGCAAGCAGGGATGGGAGAAGCAAAACACTACGGTAGGAGGCAAAATGAAAAGAGTTCTGGAAAAAGAAAACCTGAACAATTTTAATGTGTGGAGAGAGACAAGATGATCTGCAAGGCAGCACAGATTCTCTGCATGGAAGCACTTTTGTTTTGGTGAGCCTTCTGATACAATCTGGTAGTATAAATGTGGAGATACAGCTAGAACAAAACGTTAATGTTCCTGCCTCTTCAGCCTGCTGCTCTTACTCCCAAGACTGCCCCTTCATGCATCCTTGACAAAGCTCTGAAGGTAACCATCTTGTGCAGATACTAGGAAATTCTCAAAGCATTACAGACACATAAAATGCAGTACCTTGACTGATCCCATCAGAAATCTTGCCGTTCAGGACACTCCGTATCCGCGTGGCTTCCAAATGCCCTTGACCGCCGCTCCTCTTCTTCAGATTTCCACTTCCGCGCTCATTCACGTTCCATATTGCGTTTTCACACCAATTCAAATGCTGACCTTCGGGTTTTGGTTACACAAAAGCATACAACACAGCCGCAGACGCAGTGGGAGCATCATCATATCCTGAACACAGCCTGAGCAAGACCTCTAACGGAGGGCAGGGGCTGTGGCAATACTGCGTTCAGCAAGTGCAGAGCGACTCCTCACGGCGATGTTTCCCCTGCCCTGAGGACACCAAGATGCTTAGCAGTGCACAGGTGCAACTGAACGTTCAGCCTGCACAATGGTGATGGAGACCAAGGAGTATTTTTCAAGAGAATTAATGAAGAGGTCCAGTACTGGGCAAAGCACTCAAAATGTTATAATTACTGAAATGCTAAGAGGTCAATGAGCTCACCGCCGGAGAGAGGCCTTCAGTGAAAGCTGCCACAGACGCCGCAACATGCACAGAGAAAATCGCCGCGCTTAAATCAGCCCAGCTGAGAAAGTAACCCGGATAGACTTTACAAACAGCTCTCAGGTTTCCAGGGAACGACTGCTGCGCAAAATAAAGACAACCAGTCCTAGAAAGCCGTTCCCTGCAAAAGGCAGATGCGAGGGATTGCCTGCGGAGGCTTAACCGCCGTCGTGCTGGCAGAACAAAAAAACAAAGCTCATTCAAAGTGATTCACCAATTTCCTCCGAAATGAAAACAAACGCGGAATTTCTTCCGTGAAGGAATATGCTCTTCACAAATGATTTTCATTGTGTTCATTAAGCATCCAGTATTTCCTCAGCTGTACTTCCCCAGCTGGCTAGAACACTGAAACCAACCAAAGCAGCTCGATGAGCTGGCAAACCCAACCAAGCCTATGAAAACCTACACAGGCGAACCTATAAAAACCAAGCCTAAGTGGCTCTGTATCAGCTGACTTTGACATAGGCTTCCAAGTTTAATCTCACCTGTCATGGTGTCTTTCCTAGAAGTGTGTTCTCCCTTGTTTCCGTGGTAAGTGGCGTTTGTTCCAGTTGATTCATAGTCTGTTTTTCTTTCTTTTAGGCTGATCATTTCCCGAGGTGAGGCTGGGGCACTTGCTAGATCGCCAAAAAAAAAAGGGATTTATTAGTCCTCACCACATCTAACTCAAGGCAATGCACAGAGTAAACATTTTAGGAAAAAATATGTTTGTTAACAACTCCAAGTGTAAGTTTTCCTCTGAATGTTTTACTTCCCACCCCCGCTTACTCCCAACATTCCAGATGATCATTATGAAAAAAAAGTAAAATAATTACTGAGTGGGTTTTTTTTTTTTTCCCCCTAGCTTTTTCTTTAAACTTTCTGGCTTAGGAATTTAATGTTTTTTTTCCCCCTCAAAAAGGTTAATTTATTACTGTTGAAAAGCCCTTTAACTTTCAACTGTGTGGAAAAACCTT